>SJYC01015957.1:0-29935 GCA_006408675.1 Madoqua kirkii
CCCCACCCCCAGGCCACCCACTACCACACACTTAAAGAATGTGGGTTAGAAGGGCCAAGGATGATTATCTGACTGTGCAGCTCACACTGGAGATCCAAGGTCACGTGGGGACCTGCAACTCATTTTACAAGACTTACTTTGCAGAATGCCCCTTGGGGTGACTTGCCATCACAGTTCCCTCCTCACCCCCTCAACTTTTAAAATTGGGCCTGATTCACAAACGTCTCAGAGCCCTAAGCACTTGAGGAAGAAACACCTCTATTTGTGAATCCACCATGACAACTCCTCATCTTTCTCTAGCACCTTTAAGAAAAGCTATTCCATTCTGGAGCTCAAGGATGGTGAGGCTAGGAGGTTATACATTCTGATGCTCACATTCTACAGATGGGAAACTCAGGCCCAGAGAGATGGGGCAGCCAGAGCCAAGGAAGGAACCCTGGGGTGGGAGGAGGCTGAGATCTGGGATCTTGGCAGGATGGCCATGTACTCACTGATGACACTGGGCAAGTGATGGGGCACTTGTGCCCTGTTAGCTGCCCATCCAGAAGAGCTCACCATGAGCCCTCCCTAGTCACTAGGGTAGTGAATGCTCAGCCTTGAGCCTGTTGCCACCCTCACATTGGCCTGGCCTCAGAATAATTGAGCTATTGGCCTCAGTTAATACAGAGCAGCTGGAGACAGAGCTAGCACTAGGACCCAGGGGGCAGATAGCAGTCTCTCTGGCTGGAAGGGGTGGCTGGAGTGCTGGTGGACATATCTCCCCTGTGGCTGTGGAGCTCTGGCCAGCTCTGCCTGGGGAGGGCCAAGGAGCCCCAGATCTCTGGAGCCAGATGCTCTGGAAAGCCTAGTCTAATCTATGGGAGGTGTGTGAATACGTACAGGGGTGCTCAGGAGGACTGGGGAGTGGACAAGGACCAGAATCCGGGACTGGAGGAGGATTAAAGCTCCCAGCTGGGAGTGCGATGGGAGTGGAGATTTTGTCCAAGTCTAGCCACCTTGTGAACCTTGAGGCCAGTGGTTGGTAGGGGAGGCAAGCTGTGGGCTCTTGATTGTGGTGGGAGTGTGCCCATCTTTGGCTCTGAGGGGTGTGGTGTGGGGATGTCTCTGGGTGGTTCTAGGGACAGCTGCTTGTGTATCTTAAGTAGGCTGTTGCAGAGGTGTGTACCTGTGAGTGTGGGAAGGTGTTGGAGATAAAGGGTTTACAATTGACTTCCAGAATCCCTCTTCTAGCACCTCCTCGCTCTTCCTCACAGAGCCCTGTCTGTCTTGGACCCTCCTCAACCCCGGCCTGAGGACTGGTCCGGCCAGGTCCTCTTCGGGGGCGATGGGGGCGGGCGCTAGGACCCGGCTGGGCGGGGTGGGGCGGGGCTCCAAGCCCCGTCAGCTGTACCTCCGCAGCCTGGAAAATACCAAGCGCAGGCGAGCGGAGCCCCCGAAGCCCCCAGCCTAGGCCCTGGGGAGGGAGGAAGTGGGGGGCCGTGGGTGGTGCGCGCGGGGCCGGGAGAAGCGGGGCGGGGCCGGGCGGCGGGACCCACTGCTCCTCCCCCCAGAACCCCCGCGCGGCCCCGGTCGCCCGGGCAGCGGCAGCGGCGGCGGCGGCAGAGGCGCTCGCAACCCCGGCCCCGGCTGTCCCTGGCGAGTAGCGGGCACAGGTGAGCCTGCTGGCCCCGCGGGCGCCCCACCCCGCCCCCACCAGCGGCCCCGCGCGCTTCCCGCGCCGGCGCCGCTGCCGAGTTAGTTGAGCCAGTCCGGCCAGCGCTGCGCGGACCCCACCGGACCGTCCGTCACCTCGGGTCCTGGCCTCCCCTGGGTCCCGACGGGCTTCCCCCGCACCCCGATACGCAGCCCCCACTCCAGCTCCCACCCCCGGCAGTCTGAGGTCGCGCTTTTGCGGAGAGAGAGAGGGGCGTACTGCCCAGTGGCGGCGGCACGCTCTGGCCAGGGGGCCAGCCCCTGCCTCTCTCGAACTCGCTACCTGCCAGGACCCCGGACAGCCGCACGCGCGCCCGCAGCGTTCTGACTCCGGTTCCCAAACCGGTCTTGCAGGTCCCTGGAAGGTGGCGTCAGCATCTGCAGCCGCGTCGACGTTGTCGGAGCCTCCGCGGAGGACCCAGGAGAGCCGGACCAGGACCCGGGCCCTGGGCCTCCCCATGGAGCAGTCAGCTGCCTCCCCAGAGCCCCCGGGGCCTCGGCCAGTCCTGGGCCGCGACAGTGTCCAGGTGCCCGACGACCAAGACTTCCGCAGCTTCCGGTCAGAGTGTGAGGCCGAGGCAGGCTGGAACCTGACCTACAGCAAAGCTGGTGTGTCTGTGTGGGTGCAGGCTGTGGAGATGGATCGTACCCTGCACAAGATCAAGGTAGGGTGGCCCCGCAGCAGGTGCAGCCGGCACTGCGCCCTGACTCTTTCTGACTGGGAGTCTCCCTGTCCTCCAGCAGGGGTACAGACACCTGGCAGGCCCCGGTCGCCCGGGCAGCGGCAGCGGCGGCGGCGGCAGAGGCGCTCGCAACCCCGGCCCCGGCTGTCCCTGGCGAGTAGCGGGCACAGGTGAGCCTGCTGGCCCCGCGGGCGCCCCACCCCGCCCCCACCAGCGGCCCCGCGCGCTTCCCGCGCCGGCGCCGCTGCCGAGTTAGTTGAGCCAGTCCGGCCAGCGCTGCGCGGACCCCACCGGACCGTCCGTCACCTCGGGTCCTGGCCTCCCCTGGGTCCCGACGGGCTTCCCCCGTACCCCGATACGCAGCCCCCACTCCAGCTCCCACCCCCGGCAGTCTGAGGTCGCGCTTTTGCGGAGAGAGAGAGGGGCGTACTGCCCAGTGGCGGCGGCACGCTCTGGCCAGGGGGCCAGCCCCTGCCTCTCTCGAACTCGCTACCTGCCAGGACCCCGGACAGCCGCACGCGCGCCCGCAGCGTTCTGACTCCGGTTCCCAAACCGGTCTTGCAGGTCCCTGGAAGGTGGCGTCAGCATCTGCAGCCGCGTCGACGTTGTCGGAGCCTCCGCGGAGGACCCAGGAGAGCCGGACCAGGACCCGGGCCCTGGGCCTCCCCATGGAGCAGTCAGCTGCCTCCCCAGAGCCCCCGGGGCCTCGGCCAGTCCTGGGCCGCGACAGTGTCCAGGTGCCCGACGACCAAGACTTCCGCAGCTTCCGGTCAGAGTGTGAGGCCGAGGCAGGCTGGAACCTGACCTACAGCAAAGCTGGTGTGTCTGTGTGGGTGCAGGCTGTGGAGATGGATCGTACCCTGCACAAGATCAAGGTAGGGTGGCCCCGCAGCAGGTGCAGCCGGCACTGCGCCCTGACTCTTTCTGACTGGGAGTCTCCCTGTCCTCCAGCAGGGGTACAGACACCTGGCTGTGCACCTCAGAGTCTCCTGCAAGGACCCAGGAGGCACAGTTTGCTGGGAGACAGGGGGTATGACTCACTAGCCCCTGCCTGCTCAGGGAGGTGGACCACTGCCAAGCCCACCTAGGAGAGTGGTCTTCCTCAAGGAGCCCTCTGCCCTTGAAGCCTTTATCAGGTCCTGACTTGAGTCATCTCAGGTGGGAGACTGAGCCCTTCGGTCCCTAATTCCTGATTCACTCAGCCTGAGCTGGGTCTCATTCCGCACTCTCTGCACTTCTTCCTGCTGGATGCTCTGCTCTTGCCTCCTGGCTGTCCCCTGAGTCTCTCCTGCAGGGACTCAGGATCCTGGGTGGCAGATCCTGAAAGCGGGGCTTAGATGTCCCTGCCTCACACAGGGCCCTGCTGGGCCGGCAGGCTGGGAAAAGAGGGACCAGGGTGTAGGCCAGCAGAGGCAGGGAATATGCAGGCATAGTTGGTCTCTCTCACAGCCATCCACTCCACTCCTCACAACCCCATGATTTTCTTCTCTTTGTCAAAAGAGGGCTGGCTTGGGGTTTGGGACCCTGTGAGCCCACCTACCCTGAAGACTAGATGGGGAATAGGCTAGTGAAGACTGATGAGAGGCCTCAGTGACTGCCTCCAACACAACACATCTGGCATTGCTGTGTGTGCCACTTTTCAAGGCGGCAGATCTCCCTTCCGCAGCTCCTGGTAGTAGACTGTGCCCTCCCCTCTCTCTTGCTTCAGCCTTCCCACTCTCCTTCTCAAACACGTGGAGAAGTGTATTCCTGTGGTGGAAGCCGGCAGAGGTGGGAGCAGGGCAGTGGACTTGGAGAGCACGCCCGCCCTCCCCCACTCTAGCCCCTCCTGCCTGGGACCTGTCCTTGGATTCGGATTTAGCTCTGGCATCAGGGCCTCATAATAGGGCCAGAGATGTCTGACCTTCCCTGCCTGACCCTGTGCCTTTCTGTCTCACTTTGTCTTAGTCATTTAGAGCTTTGTCTGTCTGTCCCCACATAGGCACCTGGCTCACCCGTTCTGCCTTCCCTGCTCCCTTCTTGACTCTCTGTCTGCACCCTGGCTATCTGACTGTCTTTTTCTTTCCAGTTCCCATGTCTTTCTCCTTTTTTCCCTTCCCTTTCTGGGACTCTCTACCCAGGCCTGAGGGCCCTGGGCCGGGGGCTTCCCCAGAGCTGGACCTGTGTCTAAGCCTGAGGAGCGGGGAAGGCAGGGCCACTGGCATGTTCCAGCTTAGTGCTCTCCAGGGACAGGGACACGTCCTATCCTTTGCGTCCTCAGCCTCCAACACAGGCCCAGCAGGGATGTTAGTTGAATGAAGGATGGAAGGAACGAACGAGTGAACGAACAAATTGAATATAAAGTGAGCAAAGTTGTTGTGAATAAAAGGTTGTTTTCCTGCCTGTAACCTGGGAAAAGCTCAGGCTGGCCTGTGCCATGAGGTAGGGAAGCATAATCTCCCCATCAAGCTGGCTCTCCAGAAGGAAGGGTAGGGGAAAGTCTGAACTGAGTCTGGGACTCCCACCCTCTGTGTCAACAGAGTGGAGCTGCCTCCTCCATCTGGCTTGGTTAATGAATAAACCCAGCCCAGTCCAGGACTGGAATTGGTAAGTCTGGGAGCCAGACCTCCACAATAGACCCCTTGTGGCCATATCAGATTTGTCAGGCGTTCTTCCTTGAGAGTAGAGGGGACTGGGAAAACTGGGGTGTTGTGGGCTTGTAGTTAGGGAAGCCCCTCCTGCCTGGGACCTGTCCTTGGATTCGGATTTAGCTCTGGCATCAGGGCCTCATAATAGGGCCAGAGATGTCTGACCTTCCCTGCCTGACCCTGTGCCTTTCTGTCTCACTTTGTCTTAGTCATTTAGAGCTTTGTCTGTCTGTCCCCACATAGGCACCTGGCTCACCCGTTCTGCCTTCCCTGCTCCCTTCTTGACTCTCTGTCTGCACCCTGGCTATCTGACTGTCTTTTTCTTTCCCAGTTCCCATGTCTTTCTCCTTTTTTCCCTTCCCT
Organism: Madoqua kirkii; assembly: GCA_006408675.1. NCBI lineage: Eukaryota > Metazoa > Chordata > Mammalia > Artiodactyla > Bovidae > Madoqua > Madoqua kirkii. The sequence goes on from SJYC01015957.1 coordinate 5,366, forward strand.
TTCTGGGACTCTCTACCCAGGCCTGAGGGCCCTGGGCCGGGGGCTTCCCCAGAGCTGGACCTGTGTCTAAGCCTGAGGAGCGGGGAAGGCAGGGCCACTGGCATGTTCCAGCTTAGTGCTCTCCAGGGACAGGGACACGTCCTATCCTTTGCGTCCTCAGCCTCCAACACAGGCCCAGCAGGGATGTTAGTTGAATGAAGGATGGAAGGAACGAACGAGTGAACGAACAAATTGAATATAAAGTGAGCAAAGTTGTTGTGAATAAAAGGTTGTTTTCCTGCCTGTAACCTGGGAAAAGCTCAGGCTGGCCTGTGCCATGAGGTAGGGAAGCATAATCTCCCCATCAAGCTGGCTCTCCAGAAGGAAGGGTAGGGGAAAGTCTGAACTGAGTCTGGGACTCCCACCCTCTGTGTCAACAGAGTGGAGCTGCCTCCTCCATCTGGCTTGGTTAATGAATAAACCCAGCCCAGTCCAGGACTGGAATTGGTAAGTCTGGGAGCCAGACCTCCACAATAGACCCCTTGTGGCCATATCAGATTTGTCAGGCGTTCTTCCTTGAGAGTAGAGGGGACTGGGAAAACTGGGGTGTTGTGGGCTTGTAGTTAGGGTGTACACCTGGCCTTCCTTCCCTCTCAGACTGAGCAGAGGTTGGAGGTGCCTTTGCAATCCCCATTTCAAGTTCACTCCCCACTGGAGCGAAAGTCCAGAGAGGAGCAGGGGCTAGCCCAGGCTCATGCAGCCAAGCCCCGGCCAAGCCAGCTTGGAACCCAGATCTCTAGCCTCCCAGCCTAGTGCTCTCTTTTGTGCTCCCCACAGTGAAGGGGGCTGAGGCCAGGAGGTGAGCAGAGCTGGGGCCTAAGGAGGGTGCTGGGCCTTGGCTCAGGGAAGGGAGGTGATCTCAAGATCTCGGATCCCCTCAGCACAGCCACGTGGAGCTCTGGGGGACAGGCAGAGGTCTCTGAGCTTCCCCATCCCCCAGACTCTAGGAATCTCGTTTCCCGTAAGAACCCCTGCTCTGAGTTGAGCATTTGTCTCGTCTCCATTGCCTGATTGACCTTCCTTCAGACCCGTCCAGGGCAGTAGTAGGCTTATCTCCAAGCTACAAAGAAACTGGGACTGAGAGAGGTAGGTCACTTGCCTGAGGTCACACAGTAGCTGAGGCAGGAGTGGAACCCAGGTCAGCCTGGCTCCAGAGTCCCTGCCTCTCTCCACTTGGGCTCACATCTTGTCAACATTTTGGCATTTGACCCCATCAGTAACTCCGAAGGACACAGTGTTCTCATCATCCCATTGCTGTTGATAAATGAAAAAGCTGAGTCCCAGAAAGGGGAGTGGCTTGCCAAGGTCACACAGCAGGTCTGAAGCCAGAGTTCCCAGGGTCACTCCAGGAGACTGAGACTCACCCACAGGTATTTGCTGAGCTCCCTGCTCCCCATAGCTGGTTCTTGGTCTGCCCCCTGAGCTGGGAAAGCCAGCTGCCCGCTGGACATGCCCTGTGCACGTGAACCTAGGGTGGGAGAGGAGCCACCTAGCTGCCTACCTGATTGATTTCCTCTACCTCACTCCCCTTCCCCCAGACTTATCTTCTCCCTACCCCTGTGTCCAGAGGTTCCTGGAAGTCACTGTGGCTCTGGCCCAGCATTTGGAGCCAGAAGAAAGGGACAGAGCTGCTGGAGGCCACCTCTGCCCTTTCCCTACCTCTGGTCTGGCCTGGTCCCAGGCCTGCACAGTGCTCTGAGCACCAAAGAGGAGGCAGATACCACCTCCTGTGAGGTCAGGCCTTGTCCCACAGCTGATGCTGAACATGGGAATCCTGGACCCAAGGCAGAGGGCTGCTGGGCACCTGAATGCAGATCTCTCCGTGCCCAGGCCAGGCTTCCTCAGAGCTACTGTAGAGGAGAGAATTGGGAAACCACGGGGCTGTCATTTATTCAAGCAGGGCCAGCTGGAGAAGGGGCTGAGGTCCAGTCCTGGTTATGGTGTTCGTTTGCTCTGTGTGTGACTGTGGGCACATCCCTGCCCTCTTTGGGCTATTTCTCCATCTGTGCCGTGGGGCTCTCCTGGCTCCAAGAGCCTCTATACTCGTACCTGTGCTGGGTCCCATGGAGAGGGATGAGGCACAGGGGACAGAAAGCCGGAGATGGCATGGATGGCCGGCCCAGTCCTGCCCTAATGCTCATGTGCTCAGGCTCTCTGATCCTGCTGTGCACCTAGCCACCTGAGAGGCAGAGGGTGGTCAGACCTCCAGAGGGTGGAGAGAGGCTGACAGTTCCAGATGGCTCCCTGCCCACTGCGTGAGGCAGATATTCACAGGCAAATGACTGAGCAGGAGGGGTAGGCCTTGGCTGGAGCAGGGGTGTGAGGTCTCCTGGGGGAGCATGGCTGAGAACCTGAGGTTCCTCTTGCCACAGGAAGCTGAGCAGTGGGGACCTATCTCTTCTGACTTCCTGTCCTACAACTGCTCCTCTTCCCCTTTGGAGAAAGCTTGGTGACCCCTCTCTGACCTGTCTCACTGTCCACCTGCTTCCATACCACAGCCTCCTGGGTACCAAGCTCTTAGGCTAATGCTCAGGCCTGTCCTTTCTCATTACCTCATTTTCTTCCCCTGTGAAACTTGGGATCATCTCAGGGATCTCCAAGGACCCTTCTTACTCTTAATAAAGGGTCATGGGGATGGTGGAGACAGTCACAGGGCCAGGCGTTTTCTTCATGTCTTTCCACTGAATCTTCACAAATGTCTTACGAACTCCATTGAACAGATGTGGAAGCTGAGGCTCAGGGCAGGAATTCATTTGTGCAGTCAGACAGCTTGAAGGCAGCTGAGGCAGGATCAGAACCCAGGTCCTTGAGACTCCAGGGCCAGGATAGCTCAGTGTCTCGGGCCTACTTATTAGCACTACTGGGCCCTTCGATTTCCTGGACCTTGTCGCTCAGAACCCACCCCTCTCTCCTGCCTTAGGTCTCCCTGTGCTGTGTCACTGTGAGAGGGCACCCTGGAGGGGTCCCAGCCAAGCAAGAGCCCAGTCCTTACTCTGTAACCTTGGGGTTCACTTTACCTTTCTGGGTCAGTCTTCTTATCTGTGGTGGCAGAGGCAGGTTTTAGGGGTTTGGATTTGGTGAGCTCAGGTTTAGGCTGGGCTTCTGCCACCTCAGGGGCTCAGTTTCCCTATTCTCTAGAAAGATGCTGGGCAGGTGGTTTGTAGAACCTGGCCTTAGGCCATGGTCAGGGTGTCTGCAGTACTGGACGCAAGGTAAGGATGGAGAACTAAAGCCTTGCTGGTCTGTGCTGTCTGAGAGGTCCCTAGATGGGGCTCTTGAGTCCAGACTGGGGTCCTGATAATCCTTGGCCTGGATTCCTGGATGGTTCTAGCTCTGACTTGGAGTAGGGGCAGCTGGAGGAAGTTGTCCAGACCTGTCCTTAAGAAACAGGGCTCCCAGAGAGCTGCCCCTCAAAGTTGGGGTCTGGATCTTCAGGTGGAAGAAATCAGAGACAGGAAAGGTCAGAGCTGGCTGGAGGCTTTAGGGAGGTATTCCTGGAGGTCTTTTCTATAGGGGGGTAGAACAGGTTTCAAGGTCCTGGCCATGTGGCCTTGGACAGATCGCTGCCCCTGCTCCAGCTTTAGCTACCTCATCTGTCGCATGCGAGCAGCTGTGCTGGCCTGCCTGTCTTTGCACACTTCATTCAGGTTGGAGACAAAGAGGGAAATCAGTATGCTGGAACAGACACTTGTCACAGGAGCTGCAGAGACCTGGAGGGGGCCCTCTGAGCCATCCCTGGAGACCAGGGAAGGCTTCTCAGAGGAGGAATGCTCAGGTGATCGGTTTGGAATTGGGTTGAGAATGAGAAGTACAGGTTTGACAGCACTGGGAACATTTCATACAGAGGAAGAGCTCTGTAAAGTCCCCCCAGGAAGGAAACAGGCAATGTTAGGAGAACTGCAGGTGGTATACTGTGGGTTTGGAACTCAGCGGGGTGGAGGTGATTAGACAACTAGATCAAGGCTCTTGAATTTGGGTCCTGGAGGTTCTAGGCTACTGGGGAGGGTTTTAGACAAGGTGGGTGGTAGGAGGAAGATGCTGCTCTATTTGTCTGCACAGACATGCCAAGGCCTGCACTAAAGTAGGGCCTGTGGGGAGTGGAGCACGGGATTGCCTCCAGAAAGATTTTGGAGGGATAAGGGATAACATACTGGTATAGCATAACTCTTGTGCAGGCTGGGATGTGAGACAGGATAAGATGTGCAGCCCCCGGGGGCAAGGAGCTGGTTAGGGGGGTGCCTTCAGTCAGTCCACTCTGGGCGCAGAAGAGCCCTCAGGCCGGCAGGCTGGCTCTGTGCCTTCACGACCAGCTCCCCAGGCTCTGGCTTTTAAACTTTAACGAGCCCAGCTCAGTTTCCAGCCGAGAGTCTTTAAAGTTTCAGGAGATGAGAGAAAGGAGGCAGTCCTGGAGACAGATGGGTTTTCTTTCTTTCCCTGCATCTCTGTGCCTGGTAGAGCCACCTGGAGCCAGAGCTGTGGGTGCCATGACCCTGGAGGCCTGGCACTCTTTAGGGATCTTGGACCTCAGCTGGACCTCTCCAGTCTGTTAATGAGGGGCCAGCAACCACCAATGGAGTTAGAAACTCTATTCCCACCCTGCTCTCTTACCTTTACCCCTTACCTGGGCAGGTGAGCATCACCCCCACCTGCCCCCTCAACAGGTGAGAGGAAAGGTGCTCAGACCAGGCACTGGGCTTGAGGTGCCTGGGCCCCTGTGCTTCACTTTGTCTCCTCAAGCATATTTGGTCTGACCTCAATGCTCCGGGACCACTGGAGCTACAGAAACACAGGCCGTGGAGGAAAGTATCAGGCCCAGAACTTAGTGGTGGGTCCCACACCAAATACAGACCCCGCTCACTTGTCATTAAAGAGAGGCTGGACAGGTGGCACTGGGCAACTGGAGCTGTTCTCTGGGCCTTTAGTATAACAACTGCCTCCCTATCTCTCAGCCTGGCTCCCTGAAGGCAGCTACTTGTTGCTTCTGACCTGTGTCTAGAATCCTTCTATCTTGGGGTAGTTGAAAATGCCTGCAAGTTTTCCTCCTCCGTGGGAAGTAGGGGTAAATTCCACCTTTGGTCTCCTCTGCATCGCCTGGGCCATTTAATCTCATCCTTTGAGTTTCTTGTCATCTAACCCTGGCTTTCTGAGAATCCCCTCCAGCCTCTCCTTGATACCCGCTTCCTAGTTTTGGACTCTTCTAGATTGCCTCCAGCCCGGTATTGGACCAGAGAAGTGTTAAGTCTGAAGGCAGAGCCCTGACAACGAGAGCGGATGGAGTTCCCTTATGTGTCTCCAGTCTTCATTCATTCAACATACTATATGGTGAACATACTATACACCAAGTATATCTAGGAATTTAGTGGCAAACCAAACAGATCAGACCCTGTTGTCATGAGTTTACATCCTGAGGGGGAGACAAGCATAAGATACCAGATGGTGTTTGTGTGTTATGAAGACAGGATGATGTGATGGGAGTTGTCTGGCCTTCTATATTTGGGCCTTGTGTGTGTGGAGCTGGACTGTGGATGCCTGTGTGTATGATCTGGTCCTTGGTTGGGTAGACTGTGAGCCCCCCAGGGGCAGGGCACCTGACAAGAGTCATTAAATCCATATTGAATGTGTGTGTAACGTGTGTGTGTGCCTTTGAGTGTGAGACTGTGTGTTTCTGTGTCTGGCATTACTCTGTGTGTGTGAGTCACACCCCCTCACTGCAGCAGAGTTGTCTCTGATCCAATTATGTCTCCTCAGCTGTCTCCCAGTGGCTTCCGCCCCCCAGCTCAGCTCTGGCTCTGCCTCGGTCTTCCCCTCCCTGCTTCCCTGCAGCCTCCTGTCTTTGCCTCTGGGCCTGGCTCTGGGTCTCAGAGCCTCCCTTTAGGGTGACTCTGTCCCTGTCTGTGATGGTTACTACCTCTGCCTGTATGTCTCTGCTTGTCCCTTCTCTCCCCAACCCCCTTTTTTTTTTGCCCTGTCTCAATCATTTATTCGTTCAGCAAGCCTCTTCTCATGCCTCCCACCCATTCTACCAGCCTCTGTGCTGGTGCTTGGGGCCTGGGGATGGATCACACCTGAGTCCTGCTCTGTGGGAGACTGACGGAGATGGTGACAGCCTTCCAACTCTCCTAAGGCCAAGGGAGATGTGGCTGACAGCATGGTGGGGGCAGTAGTATCTGGGTAAGACCTGGGGGCCCAACAGGAGTTAGGTGGCCGGCTGAGAAGGTCTTGGTAGGTGCAGACTTAGGGTGAGGAAGAAGAGGAGGCTGAGCCAGAGTCGAGGGGACGTTTTAGGGTTTGATCTTGAAGTCGAGGAGAAGCAGCAGAGGCTTTCAGGCTGGGCAGTGCCATCATGACTGGGTTTTGTTTTTTAATTGGCTGCGCCACGTGGCTTGTGGAATCTTAGTTCCCTGACCAGGGATCGAGCCTAGGGCCTTAGCAGTGAAAGCACAGAGTCCTAACCCATTGGACCACCAGGGAATTCCCATCACTGGGTTTTAGAAAGCTCCTGGCCTCAGGTGACAGCTTGGCCTGGAAGTCAGGAAACCAGAGTTGAAGGTGGGGCTGCAGTGGTCCAAGCAAGGGTGGTCAGGCCTGCCTGAGTCTGGCAAAGGGAGGTTGCTGGGAAGATCATGGCCAAGCGGAATCCCAGGTTCCAGGACAGGAGGGGAGCAGAGGCGGGTGGGCATTGGGGTTGGGTGATACAGCAATAGTGGACATGGTCAGGGTGAGCTTTGTGGGCTGTGTGGGGGGGTGGTGCCCAAGACGCTGTTGAAGATGCAGTCCAGAGCTTACTAGAGAGCTTTGGGAGCCTGAGGCCACTGGCAGCCCCTGAAGTCCTGGGAAGTGTTTATCCAATTTGTCTCTGTCTACTTGTCTGTGTGTCAGCCCTGGCCCCTGTCTTGTCTCACTGATCTGCCCGACTGTCTCTCTTTTCTTATAGGCCCACCCACTCTGTTCTTTCCCAGGTCTCCCTCCTCTGTTGGGCTCCCCCACCTCCCCAGGCTAGAACAAAGTGGCTGGAGCTCCAGACCAGGAGGTCAGCTTCTCAGAGGTCAGAGCAGGGTGTGCCTTAGATGCCGAAGCCTGGGGGCCGGGGGCGGGGGTCCAAGGAGGCTGCTGGATACTAGAGCGAGGGCAGTGGGGTGGAGGCAGAGTGGGGCTGAGTCACTGAGCCCTGGTAGAGAGCAGCAGAGGGGCCTAGCTTGGCCTGCCTGAGCAGCCTCTGGGAGCCGTGTTTCGGGTAGACATGCAGTACCACCTCCCACCAGTCTCAGGAGGGCCACACTTTTGTAGAGAAGATGGGTTGAGGTTGTCTGGTGCCAGATGCTCTTCCCTTCAGAAGAGGCTTGTCTAGTCATTTTGCAGATGAGAATTCTGAGCCAGAAGCTGGGGGAAGAAGAGCCTGTGAGGGGCCCACACCAAACCTGCTGCGTGCTTCAGCTCCCCTCGCTCTAGGCAGAGCTGCCTCCATAGCCCAGTCCCTGGTGGGGACTCCCCAGGGACAGGCCTTATCTGGCCCAGTGCTGGCCCCCCTGGGATTCCTTGAGTCCTTGATAGCAGAGCCTAAATGTTAAAGAACAACTTTAGCAGTCGACTTTGGGTCACACTGGGTTCCTGAATGGTTCTTCACTTTTCTCAGCCACCATTTACAAATGGGCCTAGTCTTCCCTCCTCCTGGGAGTTGAGAGGATGGAATTAGGAGAATTTGCAAGGCCCCAGCACAGCACCTGGCACAGAGCTGGCACGCTGTTAACGTTTGCTGAATGGATGAATGAATGAACAGTCTGAGGTACCCAAGGGACAGCTCCATTTCCTCCCGCTTCCATCCTTCTTCACTCGGGTTACCTTGTGGAACCGCATGAGCTCTGTCCTTCCCCCAGCCAGTCCAGACCCTTTCCAGTCCAGCACCTCTGCCAGGAGCCTCTTCCTTATCCTTACATGTGGGTGCCACCCTGCTATTTATTAGATCTTGCTTTGAGGTGCCCCTCCCTGAACCTGCATCCCCCTACTTTTCTCTGTCCCTGCCCTGAGCCCCCAGGTTTCATGCTGGTGTCCTGGCTGAGAATGGAAGGACTCTGAGTCCCCTCTGGCTCCACTCTGAGCATGGCTGTGCTACACAGAGCATTTCCAAGGTGGCTCAGCATCAGCCTGAGCAGCCTGAAGCCCGTCTCAGCTGAGTCCAGGCTCCCAGGTCCAGGGAACAAGGCCCTTGGGATTCTGGTCAAGGCTGTTAACCTAGAGAAAAAAATATATAGTTTTTTTAATCTTGTATAAACTCTATTGTACCGACAATAACAAGAACCTCAAAATGAGGCACAGCCAACCTCAATTCCCGAGCAAAACTTTTCCCTGTTTCCTTCCAGCTCTCATTCGAGGGTGTAGATAATTTATATACAATCGAGCCTGTGGCACAGATACAAGTTTGTGTCCTCTTTTGTTCATTTAACATTGCATCTGTGGAAATTTCTTGCATTGCTACAGAATTATTAATTCAGGAACATTTTCGGCAGCTGCTGCCTGCCAGGCCTCTTCTGGGTTCAGAAGGGCCCCTGCCCCTGTCCAGAGGGACCCCACTGGCCTTCCTCAGCAGCGGGGCGATAATCTTCAAGGTAATGAATCATTCTTAACTCAACCAGGCCCTGCTGTTGGTGATGTTCCAGGTTGTCCTCCAATATATTCTGCTAATTACAAATGCAATATTCTATTGTCATAAATATTGTAATAGAACTTTTTTCTTATTTCGTATTACCTCCCTACCCCTCAAGTAAAAATTTCAGTTCCTGGAGGTCCAGAAACTGAGTTAAAAGATACATTTTTATGATTTTAAAAATATTTGCCAAATTGCTTTTCAGAATAGTGGAACCAGCTTTTGCTATCACTAACTGGGTAACAGTTTTACCATATCCTCATGAGCAGTGGGTATTTTGTATATTTTTGCTAATTTACCGAGTGTAAATTGATGTTACAGTACAGATTTAATTTACCTTTTTTAAAAAAAATCAGAGTTATTAAAGGTCTTACAGAAAACCCCAGAATCTCCTTTAACTAGTCTCTGCCCCCTCTCCCCACTTACACTCCGTTTTGTAAGAGGATGAGGGTAGAAATAGAAATTGGCCTCACATGCCACAGAAAGTTTGATGAGCGTCCAGGAGGTTTTCACAACGACCCTGCCTTCTTTCTCCACAGAGCACTGAGGGCCACCAGTCATGGCCCAGAGCTCTAAAAGTTGAGAAGCTCACATGGGCTTGGCATCTTTGGTGGCTCACCTGTGCCTCTTTCCATTTAGGCAACGTTTCTTTACTAAACTACGCCAGGCACTGGGGACGCCGAGACGAACAAGGGGCCAAGATGAATCGATGCATCACAGCGTTGCTGATGAAGGGAGCCAGTGGGGCGGAGGAGCAGGCCCCAAGACCAACCTGCAGAGTGTAGGGACAGGGTAGGCTGCCTGGGCAGGGCACAGCCAGCCTTAAGTGTGAGGACAAAATAGCAAAGAACCAGCGAGTGGCGGTCTTGGGAAAGCAGGCCTCAGTGCACCTCTCTCCTCCTGCACACCTCCACCTCTGCTTCCCTGGTCCCTGTGTCAGTGCCCTGGAGCTGCTCTTGAGATTTGGGGCGGCCACGAGAAGGCCTGCTGTCTCCATTCTGGGTCCCAGAAACCCAGAGGCAAGGGCAGGTGCTCCAGCAGCTGGGCTTCATGTTGGCACTGTGGGGCCTCTGGGAGGGCAGTGGAGGGCCCCAAAGCCAGCGAGCACACAGTGAGTGACCTCGGGGAGGCGGACTGGGGGCAGAAACAGTCAAGGCAGAGGGGCTGCTAGCGCAGAGCCTCTGGTGTCCGTGTGTCCTGGGCCAGTCTCTGCGTCCTTCAGTACCTGGACTGACATGGTGAGGGCAGTGCCTGGTGGTGGGTGGTGAGGGTAGAACCTGTGGGCCTGGGCAGGGTCCTCCCACCTCCTCCCTGTCCGTCCAGCCTGTGGAGGGTTCTGGGGTAATCTTGTTGTTTTCAGCTTTCTTCCTATTGCTGTATCCTGCCTTTTGGTGTTAGCAGTCAGGGCCTGCAAAGTCAGGGAAAACTGTGGGGGCCTAAGGCTGGAGGCAGGGCAGCTGCCACCGGGGGCCTGGTGTGTAAGTCTCCTTTAATCCTCACAGCTTTACTCTGAGGGGAGGATTATCCTTGCTTGACAGATGAAGATACTGGGACTCAGAACTAAAGTCCTTTGCCCAGGCCAAGGCCATACAGGCAGAAAGTGGCAGGGCAGAGGCCTGTCTGACCAGACAGCCTGGAATTGCTGCGAGTGTGAGCCTGGGTGGGAAATTCGATGCTCCAGTCTTCTCAGAGGAGACTTCCAAGTGCAGAGCTCCAGGGCTGGGCTTCAGAAAAAGCATGGCCCTGCCTTTCAGCCCAGTGAGAGCGAAGGATGGAGTCAGGAATTTGGTTCAGAGGAAGAATCGCTGAGCTTTGCCTCCTTGATCAGCAAGTCCTTCTGAACACAGTGAGCACTTCATAATAACCACCAATTAACTAAGGCAGCCTCCAGGTGCCAGCATGTTTGTTTTTGCTGGGTCAGTCCTGCCTCTCACGGAGGGGAGCATAAAGTCCTGATGCTTTCGGGTCAGGCTCCCCAGGCTCTGGTTTGCTCCACCACTGTTAGCTTTGTGGCTGTGTTCGGTCATTGTACCTCTCTGAGCCCCACTTTCTCCATCTGTAAAATGAGGTTGATGATATCCATCAGAGTGTTGGGAGGGTAACAGACAATGTCTACACAGGATGGACCTTAGCACCCTTGACAGCTGGCAGAGGTGGTCTGACCTAAATTTCAGCCCCTGTGGGCTCCATGGTCTGGTGCTGCCGTCTCCTTTGTGGGACAATTTGGAGCACTCTGTGCTGGTTGTTGAGGTCTATTATTTGGGGCTGTGATTGATTTGATAGCTAGTGCTCCACCCTGGTCAGGAGTGCTGCTTCTGTGTTAAATATGGTTCTTTGGGGAGAGGGTGATGTGCTCAATAGTTGTTCTTTAACAAAACTGCTAAAATGCAACATGGTGGGAAGTCAGCACAGCCTGAGGGAGGTTTCGCAGCCCAAATGGACCCCTTCCCCTTCTCTGGGCCTCAGCTTCCCTGGTAGTAACCTGAAGAGGAATAGTGGAAGAGGTTATCTCTGGAGTCCCTAGGTCTCTGGGATAATCTGTATGCCCCATCTATTCCACAGGCAAGCATATTGGAGACCCACTGTGTGAGATCTCAGAGTCTGAGCCATTCTGGGATCCATCTGCCCACGCCTCAGTTTCCTTGTTACTGCCCTGGCCGTTGACTCTCAAGGTCACACCACAGCCCCGTGGACGTGACCTGACTTCTTTTCTCCTGTCTCTGGTCAGCCACCTCCCTGGGTCCTGGGAGATACTGCAGCCCCTCTCTGCGAACTGGGGGCAGAAACAGTCAAGGCAGAGGGGCTGCTAGCGCAGAGCCTCTGGTGTCCGTGTGTCCTGGGCCAGTCTCTGCGTCCTTCAGTACCTGGACTGACATGGTGAGGGCAGTGCCTGGTGGTGGGTGGTGAGGGTAGAACCTGTGGGCCTGGGCAGGGTCCTCCCACCTCCTCCCTGTCCGTCCAGCCTGTGGAGGGTTCTGGGGTAATCTTGTTGTTTTCAGCTTTCTTCCTATTGCTGTATCCTGCCTTTTGGTGTTAGCAGTCAGGGCCTGCAAAGTCAGGGAAAACTGTGGGGGCCTAAGGCTGGAGGCAGGGCAGCTGCCACCGGGGCCTGGTGTGTAAGTCTCCTTTAATCCTCACAGCTTTACTCTGAGGGGAGGATTATCCTTGCTTGACAGATGAAGATACTGGGACTCAGAACTAAAGTCCTTTGCCCAGGCCAAGGCCATACAGGCAGAAAGTGGCAGGGCAGAGGCCTGTCTGACCAGACAGCCTGGAATTGCTGCGAGTGTGAGCCTGGGTGGGAAATTCGATGCTCCAGTCTTCTCAGAGGAGACTTCCAAGTGCAGAGCTCCAGGGCTGGGCTTCAGAAAAAGCATGGCCCTGCCTTTCAGCCCAGTGAGAGCGAAGGATGGAGTCAGGAATTTGGTTCAGAGGAAGAATCGCTGAGCTTTGCCTCCTTGATCAGCAAGTCCTTCTGAACACAGTGAGCACTTCATAATAACCACCAATTAACTAAGGCAGCCTCCAGGTGCCAGCATGTTTGTTTTTGCTGGGTCAGTCCTGCCTCTCACGGAGGGGAGCATAAAGTCCTGATGCTTTCGGGTCAGGCTCCCCAGGCTCTGGTTTGCTCCACCACTGTTAGCTTTGTGGCTGTGTTCGGTCATTGTACCTCTCTGAGCCCCACTTTCTCCATCTGTAAAATGAGGTTGATGATATCCATCAGAGTGTTGGGAGGGTAACAGACAATGTCTACACAGGATGGACCTTAGCACCCTTGACAGCTGGCAGAGGTGGTCTGACCTAAATTTCAGCCCCTGTGGGCTCCATGGTCTGGTGCTGCCGTCTCCTTTGTGGGACAATTTGGAGCACTCTGTGCTGGTTGTTGAGGTCTATTATTTGGGGCTGTGATTGATTTGATAGCTAGTGCTCCACCCTGGTCAGGAGTGCTGCTTCTGTGTTAAATATGGTTCTTTGGGGAGAGGGTGATGTGCTCAATAGTTGTTCTTTAACAAAACTGCTAAAATGCAACATGGTGGGAAGTCAGCACAGCCTGAGGGAGGTTTCGCAGCCCAAATGGACCCCTTCCCCTTCTCTGGGCCTCAGCTTCCCTGGTAGTAACCTGAAGGGAATAGTGGAAGAGGTTATCTCTGGAGTCCCTAGGTCTCTGGGATAATCTGTATGCCCCATCTATTCCACAGGCAAGCATATTGGAGACCCACTGTGTGAGATCTCAGAGTCTGAGCCATTCTGGGATCCATCTGCCCACGCCTCAGTTTCCTTGTTACTGCCCTGGCCGTTGACTCTCAAGGTCACACCACAGCCCCGTGGACGTGACCTGACTTCTTTTCTCCTGTCTCTGGTCAGCCACCTCCCTGGGTCCTGGGAGATACTGCAGCCCCTCTCTGCGATACTTCCCTCCTCCTCTGGACCATCTGCCAAAGCACAGGGCAAGGGGTGGGAGAGAGGAGGAGAGGAGAGTGAGACACCGGGATGGCCCTGGCTCTTGCTCTGTACTGATTTATTTAAGCCTCCAGGCCTTTGCCACCCACCAGTCTCCCTGCTGGAAATGCCCTCTCTCCCCTTTCAGCAATTCAGCTCTGTTTAGGTTCAGTTGCCCTCTGATCCCACAGTTCCCATGCCCCCTGCCAAGTTCATTCCCCATTGGGGTTTTATGTCCCCTTCTCTCCCACTTGCCACTTGATGGGCCCTTTTTGAGGCAGGGCCCAGGTGTGATTTACTTACCCATCCCAACTGCCCAGTTGCAGGCCTGGCATGCAGCAGAATACTGCAGAAGGTAGTGAATGGATGGATGGAAGGGCAGGGCCAGGTGAGGCAAGAGAGGCACCTGGGGCCCAGAATATAAAGAGATACCTGCACATGTCTGTGGTCCTGGCCTTCTGGAAGGGTGCATGGCTGCTTGTGGAAGCCTGCTTAAGTAATAACAGCTACTGGTTTGGGGCATACCTGCCATGTGCCAGGCATATTGCATACGTTGAAGTGAAAGTGAAAGTGTCAGTTGCTCAGTTGTGTCCAACTCTCTGCAACCCCATGGACTGTAGCCTGCTGGTCTCCTTTGTCCATGGATTCTGTGGGAAAGAATAGTGGAGTGGGTTGCCATTTGCTTCTCCAGGGGATCTTCCCAACCCAGGGTTGACCCCTGGTCTCCTGCATCGCAGATAGATTCTCTACTGTTTGAGCTACCAGGGAGCTCATTTTTGTCTCATATATTATCTCATTTAATTTGATCACAACATCCCCATGAGGTAGGTATTTTTATTATCCCCATTTTTCATACAAGGAAACAAAGATTCAGATTAACTAAATCTCGTGCCTAAGGAGAGGAGCGGAAATTGGAACCTGGGATTGCCAGACTCAAAGCGTGCAGGAGTCACCCTGCCGGCCTTCCTTGCTTGTCCATTCCCTCTGACCATGGTCTGTGGGGCTTCTGGGCAATCTCAGTTTCTACATCAAGGAGTCTGGTGGAGTGTAGCCAGTACAGAGTCTAATAATTTCTCTGGTGTCACCCACTCCCTCTGGGCCTCAGTTTTCTCAGCTGTAAAATGACTGCCTGTGAGACTCCTGCAGTAAACCAGGCCTTAAGAGCTCTGCAGCCAAGCATGCTTGCTCCCTGGCTGAGCAGCTCGGGCACTGCCTCCGGTTCGGTTATGGTTTCCAGGAGGAGCTCCCAGGTGTCCAGCCAAAGTGACTGACTTACCCAGGGCCCAATGGCTATGGCTTCTGGTCACAGCCCTGCCCACCAGGTGCTCTCTGATGACTCACCTCTGCTCCCACCCATCCCTCCGGAAGCCTCTTAGAATTACTTTGCCCACGTGGCAGCTGCAGTTGCACACAGGAACGACGCTGGATGTAACTGACCTCTCTTGCCTCAGCCACACAGCCTCCTGGGGGCTGTGGAAAGAGGCAGGCCCAGAGCCAGGCTGGTCACCTGGACTGCCTCGGTCTCCTTACCTGCAGCACCACCACCGCAGCCTGGGTTCTTACCTTCCCAGCAGGCCCTGCAGACGACCTTCCTTCTGAGGAATGTACCATGAGCTTGGGAAACCTTTGAAGTTTCCTTCTTTATCTTAAAGATAAAATATCACACAGAGTTTATGCTCAGCTTGGTGCCTGTTCTGTCTTGTGCCCTGCATGCTCCTCCCGCTGCCTGCGTCTGAGAGTGAGGCCCCAGGTCCTGAACGATAGCAGTGTGCACCTAGCCATGGACGCAGCTGGCCCTGGGGGCCACGCCACTGAGGCTGGCCTGAGGAAGGAGGACCTCCCGGGTGGACTCTAACTACAAAGCATAATTTTGTTGTCACTCCCTCTTCATACACTCATGACCTGGGACAATACATTTGAGGAATTGCAAAGCCAAACCAGCTTGCAAACTTGGTTTAGAGAAGTTCTGGTTTCCTGAGAAGTCACACAGGAGTGCTCCTTGAGGGTTAAGTGTATTGGAAGATCCGGTTTTTAAGTTTGGCTGCTTTCTTGCTCTATGATTTGGGCAGGTTACTTCCTCTCCTGAGTCTCGGCTTTCTGTTTTGCAGCACAGTCGAGAAGCTGGGGGTGAAGGGTGAGTGTATGTGTTGACCATCCAGTGCAGCACCTGGACCTGTGTGTCACCACACAGCAGACACGTGCTTGGGTGCTCCTGAGGATGCAGACCCAGCCTCTGCCATCTTCTCCATCGCATCCCTCTCCTCGCTCTGTTTACTCACTCTTTTATTCACTCACTTGTGTTCCATTCGTCTCTGTCAGTCTGATATAGTTACTGAGTCTTTCCTTGACTTTCGTTTCCCTTAGAGGCCAGATATTTTGTAAAAGCCCTCATTTAGGGTTTGTCCAGTCCTCCTCAGGATTAGATTTAGATCATGCATCTTTCATTGCATTCTGTCAGGAAGCATCTGAGTCGCAACTTGCCCTGTCACTAATGACGTTCCCTTTGATCACTTGATTAAGGTGATATCTGCCAGGCAAAGTGAAGTTACTGATTTGATGGGAAGGTGCTTTGAAACTCTGTAAATACCCTATTCCTCATTAAACATTCAATGCATTTATTTATTCATACTTGTATATACTTTGATTTTCTGTTTTAATCAGTGGAATATAATCTGTTACTATCATTATTTACCTTAATACATGAGTTGGCCCAGCTTTTGCCCACGGTAGGGGATCAACTGTCTTAGTTTGCTGGGACTAAGAGGTTTCCTGGGATAAGAACTTTCAGTGCTAAACTGGCAAACCCTGATGAGTTGGTTATGGAACCAGTGGGGAGCCCTCCACGCCTGCTCCTGTGTCTGGTTGGCAAAATGAGTGTACTCACTCATTTTGTGAGTACACTGTCTTTACTCTCCTGCACATTAAGACATTCCGGGCTCCTCCTATATGTACTCCCACCCAGTCCCAGGATCACACAATTCTCCAAGAAGACCTGGCAGCAGGACCTTTTGAGTATTAGGCTGTAGCACACCCTGGGCACTGGAGCAGATGGAGCTCATTCAGCTGGCCTACAGGCCACTCTGTCCTCTCTGCCACGGCCTCTTGCTGGACACCTACTTTCCACACTGAGCTTCTCTGGAAGCCTGATGCCCCGCATCTCACCTCACACAGCTAACCACCTCCTCTATGTCCCCTTGGACAGTCTGGGCACCTCCCCATTTCCACACTGGTCTCCTCTCTCAACTGGAAGCCTCTGAAGGACAGGCCTCAGATTCATCTCTGACCCTCTGTGCTCTGCACAGAGCTGAATCTGGTGAAATGACTGAATCTAGTCATACCTTCTTGTGGAGTAGAAAAGTAAACAGAGAGTGGGGAAGGAGTGAGTCTTTTCAATTTGAAGCTGTTCTTCAATTTCAGTTTTTTTTTTTTAAAATTATTTATTTATTTGGCTGTGCTGGGTCTTAGTTGTGGCATGCAGGCTCTTCCATCTTCATTTTGGCACATGGGATCTAGTTCCTTGACCAGGGATCAAACCAAGGCCCCTCTGCATTAGGAGCACAGATTCTTAACCACTGGACCACCAGGGAAGTCCCAAACTTCGGTTTTCTTGACTAAAATGAGGCTAATACCTCAAAGTGATAGTGTGTAGAAAGCACTTAGGATATTACCTGGCGGGTGGTGAGCACACCTCTCAGGATCTCTGGGGAATCTTTTTATTTAATTTTTTTTCATTATTGAAGAGGCAGTACTATATATTTTAGAAACTTAGAAATATAGACAGCAAAAAGAAAATAAAACTATCATATGCTCATCATTTAGAGATTGCCGCTATTAATACCTTAACTTCCCAGGCCTTTTCTGTGCATAGATTTCCCCCTCGCCCCCAAAGTGAGATTATAACATGCATCCATTCTGTAACTTGCTTTTTCTTCAGGCAGCAATATCCACAATTTTGTCTCAGTAAATTTTCAGCACATCTAATTAATACTCAGATCAGGTTCACATTTCTCCAGTTGTCCCAAATGTGTCCTTTTTGCTGTTGTGTCCAAGCCAGTATGCAGTCCAGGACTGCACTTTCTATCTGGTTATTTGTCCTATTAACCTCAGTCCCTTCTTTATGACATCGACATGTAGAAAGACTAGACCAGCAGCCCTGCAGAATGTCTCATCGCCGGGCTTTGTCTTGTATTCTTATGGTGACACTTAACTTGTTCCTCTGTCCGTTGTATTTTTGTTAAGTGAGGCATATCCAGGGCTTGATGAGTTCACTGGTGCCTAGAATACTCAATGGGTAGTATCCTTCCTGTCCTTTCATCACCATTAGTGGGGCTCAGGCCTAACAAGATGAGGGGGAAGGCGATGTGACCCCGCCTTCATATGGTTGCATGTATTTACTTTTTAGTAGAATGGTAGTTTAGTATGTCTAAACACCCAGTTCTGGGAAACCTTTTCAAGCTACACAATAGAACTTGTCCATTTGCCGAGGGGAACTTGATACTGGGGTTTGGGCTTTCGGGTGAAAAAAAAAAATCACAGAACAAGGATATGGACTGAGTTTCATCTTGCCGAGTGTAAATCTAATGAAACCTGGTTCTGTTTTTATTTGCTTTCCAGACGTGTGATCTGGGTGAAGTCCTAGCTTTTTTTTTTTTAACTTTTTGGCCCACACCCTGTGGCATGTGAGACCCTGGTTCCCCACCAGGGACAGAACTCATGCCCCTTGCATTGGAAGGTGGAGTCTTAACCACTGGACCACCAGGGAAGTCCCAACCCCAGCTTTGCTGCTTATCAACTGGGTGACTGTGAGCAAGTTCCTTAACCTCTCTGAGCCTTAAGTTCCTCTTTGGATTTCTTATCGGAAGAGTTACTGTGTGGGTTAAATTAAAAAAAAAAAAAGTTTCCTCTGCTCTTTTCTCCCTAGCTGGAAAGCTCTTTGAGAACAAGGCTAATAAGTAATAAGAATTCAAAGATGTTTGTTGGGGGAATTCCTTGGTGGTACAGTGGTTAGGACTCTGTGTTCCACTGAAGAGGGGGCATGGGTTTGATCTGTGGTGGGGAAACTAAGATCCCGTATGCCGCATGGTGGGGTCAAAAACAAAAACAAAGATTTTGTTGGATAGTGTAAAAAAAAGAAAGGAGGGCAAATGGTATGGCCAGGTGATAAGTACCATGCAGGAAAGACATCCATTTAAGCATTCGTTTGTTCATTCATGCTTTCATTTCATTTAACATGTACTCATGCCAGGCTCTGTACTGAATCAACTGAGCCTCTCCTCATGAAATTCAGGGACCTAGAGAGCACAGATAGGAGGAGAGCACAATGTATAGTAGTCCAGAAGGTTGGCTGGGTAATTCAGGAAGACTTCCTGGAGGAGACCAGGACGAATGGGGAGGTTTGGTGGGGGCTGAGATCGGGGAGATATTGTCTAGATGCAGAGGCTAACTTTGTCTTGCACATGTGGCTTCTGGGAGGGCTGGATGGGGCTCATGGCAAGAGGTGAGTCCATGTTGGCTTCAGAGGTCGCTGTTCCTCCCTGTCCTCCTTCTCCTCCTACCCTGGCCCCCTTTGCCTGCATGCCTTCCTATCTTGATTAGTGCTTTGAGCCCTGTGTGATCCTAACAACCCATGTGTCTGTCTTGCAGTGTCGGATGGAGTGCCGCGATGTGCCAGCAGAGACACTCTACGATGTCCTACATGACATTGAATACCGAAAGAAGTGGGACAGCAACGTCATTGAAACTTTCGACATTGCTCGCTTGACAGTCAACGCTGATGTGGGCTATTATTCTTGTGAGCAGATGCAAGCATGCCAATCCCAGCCCCCTCCAACTCTACCCAGGCCTCTAGCTCAGCCTCTTCCTACCCGCTTCCCTCCTCAGTCACTCCTGGGGCCAGGCTGCTCAGAGACCTGAGTGTAGAAATATAGGGCTGCCTTCCCTGAATCCTTGTCCGCTCTCAGACACTTGAGCATATAGAAACGTGTGCTCACAAACACACATGCACTCCCATGTTCATGTGTGCACATTCCACACAAACACACTTGCACACAGTCATGTATAAAACCCACAGCCACGTGCCACCTACTCACCCACCTACCCAACACTTCATGGAGACACAGACATTGTTTTCTCCTACACTCACATTCACATACACAAACAGATCAGGCCAGAAAGGTAAGGGCTCTGTGAGGTGGTGAGGAGCAGGGGAAGCTGGATGCAGGAGGGGGGAGGGGCTGTTCTGTCTCCTTCCTAGCTCCAGAAATTAGGTCTGGTGGGTGGGGTCCCTGTTTAGATCAGGGGGAGCTGGCAGTTAACCAGGCATCCCTGTGTCTCTGGGCTTTGCCACCCCTTTCAGGCAGGCAGGCCAGTGGTCTGGCTGAACTGTCCCTTGCCCTCCACAGGGAGGTGTCCAAAGCCCCTGAAGAATCGTGATGTCATCACCCTCCGTTCCTGGCTGCCCATGGGCACTGATTACATCATTATGAACTACTCAGTTAAACATCCTGTGAGTCAATCTGCCTTCCCTGCTGGGTGGGCAGGGGAAAGTACCAGGTAGGGCTAGGCAAGCAGGCCTAGCCCAGGGAGAGGCCCCTTGCTGCCACCAAGACTTCCCTGTGACTTCAGTCCAGACACGAAGCCTCCTGTCCCTGATTCCTACCTATACAGTGAGAATAATGGCTCCTGTCTTCCTGCTGGGGCTTTTAGACGAGTGTGGACCATCACTCTGGACAAGTGGGTGGGAGGGGCTGGCTAGGGAAAATGGAACAGGAGTGAGATGTAGGGTCCCCTGGCCCTCCCTGAGGTTGAGTGTCTTGATCTCCATGGCAGGCAGGACAGGCAAGTGTAGGTGGCCTGGGAAAGGATGAGAGAGAGAGAAAGAGAGAGAAAGAGTGTGTGTGGTGTGTGTGTGTGTGTGTGTGTGTATGCACACACCCATGTGTGTGCTTATAAACCCTCACCCCAGACTAGGGTCTTTCTGGAGGGGAACAGAGGAAATTTAGAGTGGTAATGATGACCTAGTCCGACTCCTTTTTTTCTTCTTACCCTAATATCAGGCCTGGCCTGGAGTGGATGCCAGGGCATGTGAAGCAATTCTGTGTGTGTGTTTAGTACTCACAAAGACACCACTTTTTCCCACACCTTGAGTCTCACTTCCCTGTGCCTTCCATCCCCAGAAATACCCGCCTCGGAAAGACTTGGTCCGAGCTGTGTCCATCCAGACGGGCTACCTCATCCAGAGCACGGGGCCCAAGAGCTGCGTCATCACCTACCTGGCCCAGGTAGACCCTAAAGGTGAGGGCTTGGCCCTGGAATCCCATCATGGGATCCTTCCCTATACCACAGCAATGGGACTTGATCTAGTTGATCTACTGGGATCCAGAAGGGCCTCTGTTAAGAGGAGTTTTGTATTTTGGGACGTCTGTACCCAAAACATTCTTTGAGCCGAAGTTTGAGACTTTATAGTGTTTTGAAAAGCAAGGATCAAGGTGGTAGTCACTGCCCTAAGACGAAGCTTACAGCTCTCTTCCTGGGCTCCTGCGCTCCCAGGCTCTGACTTGCTCCCCTCTCACTGGCTGTTCCCTCTCTGTCTTGTTGGCTTCTATCCTGGAGGTCTAGGTTTTCCAGGCCCCAGTCCTTTTTCCCTTGGGAGGGCTCAGCCACTCCCCAGGCTTCTGTGGCTAGATGACCACATGTCTTTCTGCTGAGATCCAGGTCCCTGTGGCCATTGGCCTCCTCGATGTGTCCCTTGGGATGTCTCCTAGGACCCGAGGCTCAATGTGTCCAATGCTGAACTGTCTCCCTCCCTAACTTGTTCCCTTCTCCTGAGTCTCTTCCCTCTAGTTACTTGTGCCCCAAACATGGTGGTTGTGGGGAGTCCCCTATTGCCAGCTCCCAAATCATTAATTAGTATTGATTCTACTCCTAAATAGCGCCTGAATCTGTCATTTCTTTCCACACTCAGCCACCCTGTCTGTCCATACAGATTTTTTCCAAAGGACTTATTTCCTTGTGACTCTCTTCTGCTTAAAATCCTTTTGTGATTTTTCCATTGCCCTCACAGTGAAGTCTAAGCCCCCACCCCCAGGTTTCCCAGTCCCTTCTCATAGCATATACCTTCCTACTTGTCTAAGCAGCCCTTTCCCTCAGCCTGAAACACCTCTCTGCCCTTACTCATCTGTCCAGGGTTGCTTCACCTCCTCTATCCCTGATACCCAGAGGAGCTGCTTGCTCCCTGCCCTGTGGGCCCATCCCCCTCTAGCAGAGTACTTGGCACACTGTCAGGCTCCCCCAGACATGAGTTCCTCTCTGGGTCCCCAGGGCTGGCCCAGGGTGGGTGTCACTGAGTGACTGTGGAGTGAGTGAGGGAATGAATGAATGACCAGAGGAGAGAGGTAGGCTCTTGAGCATCTTTGCCTGGGTATCCCCCCAGCACCACTGAGGGTCCACTGGCCCAGGCCCAGAGCTCCCCAGCACCTCACTGAGTGAGTTTTTTGGGTGTCAGAGGTAGAGCAGACACTTGGGGATGAGGCAGGTGGAGAATCAGTCCACGGACTCCAGCTCAGGCCAGGCTGGAAGAGGTCATGCAGCAGCTAGGCTTCCTGCACCAGGGGGCTTAGAAGGACAGGCAGAGCAGGGGGCGAGGAGCACCAGGGCCATTCAAGATAGTGGGACTGGGTATGAGAAAAGGGAGGTAAGTGTGAGTTGAGGGGAGGCAGCAAGCAGAAGCTTGACTGGCCAGGATTTTAACTCATGTGTGGTCTGTGATCACCTTGGACCCTGTGGTTTTCTTTCATGCAGCCCTTGGACTCAGCAGAGGGCAGAGGCTGTCGGGTGGTAGATGTAGAAGGTGTAACAGAGTTGAGCTTGAGGACCTTGGTCTGAGGTGGAAAGAGGGAGTGAAGTCTTACAGGACTTGCCTCACTCTGCCCCCTCCCTGTGGAGAGAGTGTGTTCTCCCTGGAAACCCCAGGTTGGAGTAAGGGAGCTTGTGTGTGTCTTTGTAGGGGGCTGGATCCCTACTGGATCCCTGCTGCTTCCTTTTTCTTCTCACTACCCTTTCCTGCCCTCATAGGCTCCTTACCCAAATGGGTGGTGAATAAATCTTCTCAGTTCCTGGCTCCCAAGGTGAGTGACCTTGGGACTTGGCGGGTGTGGAGGTTGCGGGAGAGCGGTCTGGGATGCTGGGATGGAGTCCAGGAAAGGGAGTCAGGGGGCGGGGCTAGGGCTGAGGGGCGGGGTTACGAAACCCCAGCTGGAGCCAGGGTCCTGGGAACAGTGGTTTGAGCCGCTGGAGGGCGTGGGAGCGGACACGGTGAAGGCCTAGTCCCGCTCTCAGCTCACCCCTTATCCGGCGGTACAAACGGTCCGCAGGCCATGAAGAAGATGTACAAGGCGTGCGTCAAATACCCTGAGTGGAAGCAGAAGCATCAACCACACTTCAAACCGTGGCTACACCCGGAACAGAGCTCGTTGCCGAGCCTGGCGCTGTCGGAGCTGTCAGTGCAACATGCGGACTCGCTGGAGAACATCGACGAGAGCGCCGTGGCAGAGAGCCGGGAGGATCGCACAGGCAGCGCGGGCGGCGGCGAGGGCAGCGATGACGACACTTCGCTCACCTGAGCGCGGCACCGCGGCAGGGACTACGATAGGACGGGGCGGAGCCCAGAGGCGGCGGATCCTCCCCCGCTTTCTCCCCTCCCCCACCTCCTGCGCCTCCTGGGGACGCTGGGCTCGGCTCCAGGCTGGCGCTGCGGCCTGGCTGGACACAGCCCCCAATAAAAGATCCCACAGCCTCATCTGGCTCATCACTGTGCCTCCTTCCCACTTGCTCGGGGACGGGCACCGCCCTTGGTCCCTTTCTAATACAGTTCATTTTGTTAATTTTATTACCGATCACAGGCTTTTGCTCCTTTAGACATCCCCTCGTTTCCCCATGTGAAGCGGGGGTGGTTGTCAACCCTCCTGCCGTGGTGTGTTCATTCATGAGTTTACTCTTCATCCATCCACCTGTCCTTGTTGTGTTCATCCTGCCATTCACTCAGGCTCTTAGGCTAACTTTCGCTGCTCTAAGAGAAGAAGCAGGTCTGGTCAGGGTCAGAGAATGGGGTTCCATTGTCTGACCTGCAGCCTAAGACTCCCTGGGTCCAACCTGCAGACTGGGGGTCTGACATGTGCCCGTTGTGACAGGAGGGGCAGAGGTCCTTGGCGCTCAGACCACAGGGCTGTAGGCCCAGAGCTTAGGTTGGGGCAGCATTCTCTGGAGGAAGTTGGGGGTTGAGGGGAATGTCATCAGACTCTAGTGTAGTGACGGGACCAGGCCCTGTGAACTGAGTCCTTTCTACCTCAGGCCTGTGCTAACAGAAAAGGTGGGGCCTCCAACCCCTTGCCAAGATGCCAGTCCCCTGGTCCTATGCTCCCCACAGCAGCTTTGAAGTCTAGAGGGATGCGTGGGCCTCTCCTGTTCTCTGTAGCCCACAGGTGCCCTCTGCTGCCTGAGGGTCACCTCTGCTCTCAGGTCGGGAAGAGGGCCCTGTGCTCCACCCCTCTCCAGTGTTTTTGTACCCTATATGAATTTGGGGCCAGAAGTTCTCCCCAAGGTCTGGCCCTCCACGCTCCCGGGAAACAACCTACCTTTGCCTTGTCAGGAAGACATTCAGAGTCCACTTTTTCCAGGAAGGGCAGGGTGAATATCCAGTAGGGGTAGGCAGGAGATTCTGTAACTCACTAAGACTTGGCTGGTTTACCCAATACTGTCTTTGTAACTTTGGGCAAGCCCTGGAACTTCTTTGGAGCCTCATTTCCTAATGTATAACCTGGGGTCATAGTTTTTACCTTCAGGCAGATTGAGATAGAAGAAATAAGTTGCCCAGCCCTGGGCTTAGCATGTAGTAGGTTCTCAAATTAATGACACCCAATCTCAGCCCTGGACACAGGGACCTGGGAATACCTGTCAAACTCCAGACCCTCATCTGTTCTGTATGCTGGTAGATGAGTGGAAATCTCCCATTCTCTAGGCCAGGGAAGCTGCCTGGCCGCCAGGATCTCAGGCTGCAGCCTTTAACTAAGGGATCCTTGGACACTCTGACTTGCATCTTCCCCACCACCCTGCTCCTGAGAGATGTGGGCCCAGGGACAGAAGTAGGATATTCTCGAAGAATGAAGTGGGTAAGGACTTCCTGGAGGAAGAGGTCATGAACTTGGGTTTTCCAGTTTCCCACTGCCCCTTACCGCTCTGGGGGTGGGGCGGTTTGTGACTTGTTCCTCCCAGGGAGAGGGGTGGCAGAAGGCGGAGAGGCTCAGGAGAAGATGAGAGACTCAGAGGGTAGGAGTGGTGGAGGCAGACCTCAGCTTCACGAGACGTAGACGGACCTGTGAGTAGAGAGAAGGACAGGGAAGACGTACAGATCAACGTGCTCGCAAGGCCGGCGAACTCCAGGAACGTGACTGGGC
>SJYC01015958.1:0-104755 GCA_006408675.1 Madoqua kirkii
GGTGGAGGCAGACCTCAGCTTCACGAGACGTAGACGGACCTGTGAGTAGAGAGAAGGACAGGGAAGACGTACAGATCAACGTGCTCTCAAGGCCGGCGAACTCCAGGAACGTGACTGGGCGTGGCCGGGAAGGGGGCGGGTCCTTGTCCCCTTCCCCGCCCTCCCCTCCCCGGGGCGTCACGTGGGGCGGGCGGAAGCGCCTGGCGGGGTGGGCGCGCCCGGCCTGCGGCCGCGAGTTGACTACGGCGGTACCTTTGGTGGCGCCGGGGCCCCGGCTACGGGCGTCGCGTGGAGTCTTGGATTAGAACAGGTCAGTGTGGCAGCGGGGGCTTACCCGTCCACCGCCCCTTGGCCAGGTGTAGCTCCGAGTTTCCCCATTCCGCGGAAGGGAACGCCGAGGCTGCGCGGCAACTCTGCGCCCAGCACCTACTTCCGCGGGAGTTTCTCTAGGTCACGTCTTCTGTTCTGACTGGCGGCGGGGATGGAGTCGCCTCCTGAGGATATTCGGTCGGACCAGAAACGGTAGGGAGGAGAGCGAACCGGCGGGAAAGGGGGCTTCCAGCCCTTAGCCCTTTGGCGTGAAGCCTCCCAGGTTCCAGAGTTAACCCGCTTTCGGGTGCCTTGGTTTTTTCATCTGTGAAATGAAGGCTCCCACTTCGTTGACTGCGGAGACCCTTACAGGTCTGCTGGTTCATATGACCTTATGCACTGGACCTGGGGCTCTATGATCTTGGGCAGACGACTTCCGGTCTTTCCGCCCCAATTCCCCACCAGTAAATGGGGGCATGGCCTCCCAAGAGCCCCTACCTGGCCCAGTTGCTGGAAAAAGAAGGAGGTGTGTGTGTTCACTGAACGAGGTCAAGCCGGGAGTGGGTTATTGGGACTGGAGGAAGCAAACTCAGAATGCGGCCTGAGGGTGTGTGGTGGGTGTCTAGTCCCAGATCTCCAGGGCTGATTTTTAGTGCTGGTGAGTTCTGGTTGGCATCTGGTATATGCACCCCAATCCCCCAAGGTTCCTGTCCCAGGGAGCCTGCTTTGATCCCCAGGCTTGGTGGGGGGAGAGCTATAGGGTTGGACAGATGTATGGAGGTACTCAGGGAAGAATTTGACTGTGCAGCAAGGTCCAGACAGAGACACCCAGAATACCTGTGCTCAGAGAGCAGTGTGTCTAGGCTGGGAGAGACCTCCCAGCAAGCTCATTACAGGGTAGAAGGAGCCCAGCAGAGCCCAAATACAGGTGCAGACAGGTACTGGGGTGGAATCAGACACTGAGACTCTTGGAGGCTCAGGGAGGAGGAGATGATTGGAATTGGCCTTGACAGTTAAGTGGTAATTCACAAGGATAAGGACTCTCAGAGGAAGGCAAAGCTTGTGCAAAGGCAGGAACTTACGTGGTGTGTTGAGGAATGACAAGGAGATGGAAGTGGCTGGCAGAGGTAGGGTGTAGAGAGAACCAGTCCCCCAGTCCCATGGTTGGCTGAGGATGGTCCAGACCCTGCCTTGAGGATCCCCTCTCCCCATTTGCTGCTTGCTCACTAGAGTAAGGCAGGAGGGGATGGTCCCAGGCAAGAGTCTTAACAACTGTGAAGTGAAAGTGGACAGATTTCTCCCAGGCTTCGTTGGGGCATTCAGGCCTCCCCAGTCAACCCTAGCCTTACCCTCACCATCTCTCGGACTCCAGTCATGCCTTTCCACGTTGTCAAGCCTCAGCTGTTTGTGCAGGTTGCTTGTCTTCCCCACTGCCCCCCTGCCCCCGCCCCCTCCCGCCTGGGGAAGTTTTCTCCCCATCAGACCTCCTGGATCTCCTTGGAACTCTGTGAGAAAGGGGACTGCAGAGCCCATGACTGACTGGGACCTGGGACAGTCTCTGTGCAGCCACCAAACTCTGTGTGTCTCTGCACATTCCCAAACTTCTTCATTTCCCCATCTGCAGGGTTGAGTAATAAGACCTGGTCCCAAGCTCCAAAGAGAGAGACTGCTGGAGCAAGATTTGAGCCTGTCTGAGTCTAAATCCACCCCCCCACCTCCACCAAGGGTGTTTGGGAGAACACTCACTGACCTACAAGGAGAACACTTACCCCCAGGGAGAACCTGGGGGGAAGGAGTCACTTCAGAGGGGTAAGGGGCCTCTGAGAGTCCAAGGGGCTAGGTATGGGACTAGCTCAGTCAAAGCCCTAGGAGAGAAGGGAGTCCCCTCCACTCTCCAGGGGCCCTCTCTCTTCCCCACCCCACTCTTCCTTTGGCTGAGCTCAAAGCCAGCCAGCTGATGCTCAAACAAGTGGCCTCTGTTCCTAGGATAGGGGGAGGGGAGGCAGGCCCTGGGCTGCAGGCCCGTCTGTCCAGCACTGACCCTGGCCCCCCGCCTTTCACTCTGGATCTTAACCCTTGGGGACCTGGGGTGGGTACTGGGCTGCTTGCATGCGGGTACCTCTTGCCTACCAGCTGTCCCCTACGCCCCACTTTAGGGTTCCCAGGGTTCTGTTGCTGAAGGAGTGGGTGCAGTAGGACATGAATTGGAAATGGAGAAGGAAGGACGGAATGGAGGTGGGAAGGAGGCCATGAACAGTCAGGAATCACTTGGCCCAGAAGCTTTTTTCATAGATAAGGAGACTGAGGTCAGGAACCAGAGGTCAGACCAGGATCACACAGCAAGCCCTGGGCTGAGGCGGGGCGGGAGGCGGGGGGTCCAGTGACCCGTCTAGGCCCTCTTGGGGAGAGGAAAGGGAAATGGAGAGAGCTCTACTTGATTTGATACCTGCTGTGTGCCTGACACTGCAAATTTGTTACTATATTTAACTTGACATCATTCCGTGAGACAAGGGTCATCTTCTAGTAACATAGAGGAAGAAGCAGCCTCAGAGAGAGCTAAGTAATAGCTTCAGTGAGAATGACCTCGGCAAAAGCACACAGCACCTCTGTGGGCACTATTACATATGTTAACTAGTTTCGTCCTCCCAACAAGCTTAGAAGTCAAGTACCATTCTACAGATAAAGAAACTAAGGCACAGAGAGGTTAGATAACTTGCCCAAGATCACAGCAAATAAGTGGTGGAGGCAGGGTCAGGACCCAGGCGTTGGTTTGCCTCTTTTGATCTGATTTCCCCTCCCCCAGCCTGACATCACTCCTTGAGCTCACTCCTTGAGCTCCATCCAGGGTTCCTTTCAGTGAGGGGCTTTCTCCTGGGCAGTGGCCAACGAAGCCTCTAGCACAGAGTGTGACCCCAGTCAGGCAGACCTGGCCCTCCCTTAGGAGCAGAATCCAGTCCCTTGGGCCGCCCCTGTCCTGCGTCTCAGTCAGGCTGGACTCTTTTCCCCCTCCACAGCCCCGTGTGGTGGGGCATTTCTTGTTTCAGGAAGAGATTGCACCAAGGATTTGAACAGCTGGAGGATATGGGGAGGTCGTCAGAGATTCCCAACAAGTGCACTCCCAACAAAATTCGGGGACTCAACACCAATACCCCAGCCCTGATCAAAGAAGACATCTTGTCCACTTAGACTCTCCCCCTACCACCCCACTGTCAGGCCCCCGGACCTGTAGATTCTAACCAGGGTTCTGGGGAGGACAGTTGCAGCCCCTGAAGGCAGATGACCCCAGGTTCAGGGAAGGCCAGAGGTGGAGGGATTAAGGGCAGTGCATAGCTAGTCTTCCACGTGACCTTCCTGTGGAATTTCTCGCTGTCTCATCCTTTAGAACATAGTTCAGAAGGGGAAGAAAGATTCTGTCCCATAAACAGGACGTCTGTCCCAGACCATTGGGACAGTCAGAGTCGCTGGAGGGGATGTGGAGTTCAGTGACCAATTCAATAACAAAATTATTTTTTGATAGCAATACTAGTAGCAGTAGCTACTGTTTCTTGGAAGCTTATTATGTTTCGATCACCATGCTAAACATTTTATGTAGTGATTTCATTTAATTCTCAGCAATAGTTTTATGGATTAGGCACTGTTCCCATTTTACAGATGAAGAAACTGAGGCCTTGAAAAGTTATGTAATTTTCCTGAGATCATTTATTATATGGAAGAGCTGGTAGTCTGAATTTCTGAAACTTCACAGTGAGAACCCTGAGCACTATGAAATACTGCAGGCAGACAAGAGCCAAACCCCATCCTTCTCTGGAAACTCCTGGTTGGGGTGGTGGGCAGGGACTGGAGGGCCCCCGGGCAGGTGACTTTCCTGGCGATGTCCTGTGGGGACGGGATACCAGCTTGCAGGCTGTACTGGGTGCCGTGAAGTTCTATCCCTCAGACGCCCAGCCCTAGGATGAGGGAACTCCTGCTCACTGCCCTTGTCCTGTCCAGTTTGGACAGGGGTTATCCTGTATAAACTGACAGGAAAGGGCAGTGGTTAAGTATAGTGGTTCTCCTTTTTACTGATGAGAAAACTGAGGTCAGTAGATGTTAAGTGATTTGCCTAGAATCTTTCAGCCGAGGAAAGGGAGAACTGGGACTCTGAGGCACTCCACCTCCCCGCCTGGTCAGGGCCTTCTGGGCCTCTGAAGCTCTGAGCTTCCTTGAAGTACTGCTCATCTGCCTGGTCACAGAGTCCAAGTCTTCCTCTTTGACCAAACCAGTGTCAACTGAAAAAATAGTCACAACCTAGCAATTGAGGGTTCTGTTTTATTTTGTGGGAATTTTTAGGACTTCAGGCCTCAGAAACAGCATCTCCAGTGACCCCGAGAGAGCTATTCCCAGGAGGCTGGGAGAGGAGTCACGGAAGCTTGCTGCAAGGGGCAGGTAGTTTGAACATGAAAAGATTATTGTTAATTAAGGAAAATCAGATATCTCAAATTAAGGAATAAGCGCTTTTCTGTGTATGGGAACATGCAAGGAAATACTCCATTTCACAGCGGAATGGATTCCTATCGATACCTGGGGCCTGGTACCTGCGGGGTGTCTGAAACTGAATGAACAAACTGGGGAACATGGTTACAGAGCTAAGAGGCTGAGAAGCAGAGACCAGCTGTGGTCAAGAGTGTGGTGCCCATGGCCAGTGGGGTCTAGAGGAGGATTCAGGGATCAGAGTGCAGGATGTAGCAAAATCTTCCTCCTCCTCATTGTTGTGAGGGCAAGGAGGAGGGAGGGGAGGACCCCAACCTCTCACAGCCACCCCTCTGCCTTCATTTTCAGAGCAGGGAATCTGAGGTCACACCTGGAGTCTCAGCTGCCCAGGGCCTTTGGCAGATCCTAGCCCTGCCCTCCCAGCCCTGCCTTCCCTCCTTCTGGCCAGGCCAGTGCTGGGGTGGGTCAGATCGAAGGACAAGGAAGCAGGAACTGGGCTGACTACGTACCAGTGCAGATTGTCCCCTCTCCCAGGTGCCTGGGTCTCCTCTGCGGCCTTCCCTCCCCTCGCTGGGGGCCCTGCCCTGCCTTTGGGCATCTTCTTCTCTCCTTCCCTCCCCTCCTCTGTTTCCCACCATAATGCTGGGCCAGGGCTCTGCCTATAATCAGGCCTAGAGTCAGGTCCTTGGCTGGTCTATTCCTGGACTCTGGATCAGTGAGAGACCTTTGGCTGGTCATGGATTCAACTTTCCTGGAACTTCAGGGAAGGAGCAAGAAGCAACAGCACCGTTTTTCAAATATCTGTATTTATAGAAATATGCTAAGATAAATGTAAACTTTATGGCAACCCAGATATCTCCTATTGATTTATGAATATGATCAATAGGAACTGCTACAGAACAGAAGAAAAGGTAAATCCTTAAAACGTGAAGTGAAAGTCACTCAGTCGTGTCCAGCCTTTTGCGATCTCATGGACTATACAGTCCATGGAATTCTCTAGGCCAGAATACTGGAGTGGGTATCCTTTCCCTTCTCCAGGGGGTCTTCCCAACCCAGGAATCAAACCCAGGTCTCCGGCATTGCGGGCAGATTCTTTACCAGCTGAGCTACAAAGGGAAGCCCAAATCCTTAAAATACTCAATTATTTTAAAAAAAGAAGAAGCAGTACCCAGGACTTCCCAGGCTCCCAGGTTCAGACAGCTCAGGACAGAAACCAAACAGCACAGATAGGAGGTGGGGTGGGTTTCTCCATTCCTGTACTCCCTCTCCCCACATTGGGCAGCTGGGATTTTAGGAGTCTGAGATTGTGGGCATTGGGAATCAAGGGTTTTATGTGTTGGTGATCCCCAGCTTCCAGTTTTCTTAGATTGGAGAGTCAGAGTCCGCAGAGCCTCGAGATGGGCTGAGTGGACCCTGAGTTGAGGCTAAGCCCTGTGCCACACTTTGGCCAGCTGGTGCCAGATGGACAAGGTCTGGGAAGTTTCTCAGGGCTGCCTGGGGTTGGGGGTGGGGCACGGGGGGAGACAAGAGGCCCAGCCACCTCCAGGCCCTGTGTGCCCTTTGTACCCACTGCTCCCAGCAGACACACCCAGGAGGCACACACCTCTCAAAAAATCTGAGAACCAGGCCCTGGAATGGACGAGGTGGTAGCTGAAGAGATAGCCATCTTAATGGGGGTTGGGGAGAAGACAGACAGCAGCCAGGCCTCTTCATTCCCTGGGGCTGGGTGGGGCTGTGCTCCTGGATACCGGACTAGGATTGAAAGGGGCCCAGCTCGGCTCACAGAGCAATGTCTGGTCACTACTGGCGCACCAGGCCCTCTCAGGATGTGTGGAATGTGGCTCAGCAGGCCCAGGTCCAGCTCTGAAGTGTCAGAGCCAGGCTCAAGGGCTTTGATGGGATGGTGGACAGAGACCTGGGCCTGGGAGGCCCTGATCCTCCTTGGGAGACAGGGAGACTGGGCCTTGGCTGAGAGCCTTCAGGTAATTAACAGTGCCTCCCCCATCTCCCCCCAGTGCCCATGTGGATCTGTGGGCACAGCAGTTGCACTCAAAGAGACCTGGGCATGGAGGTAGGAGCTGCCCCATGGGGTGGGGAGCTGTTCCCTCCCCATGAGGGAAGCGCAAGACTTCCTGGCTGGGTGAGCCCCTTTCTGCTGCATGTTCTTATGTGTGCACGAGTGTGTTCTCAGACCCAGATTCTTCCTTGGAGGACCATGCTTTTGCCTTTGCGTGGGTGCCATCAGCATTTCATGTCCCTGGCTCTGCACCCCTTAATGTGTGAGCTGGATGAGCCTTTTGCCCATTTGAATGGGGCCCTTCATCCAGTCAGGCCCTGTGTGGTTCTGTGTTTCCAGAGGCTCTAGCATGTTAGGGAGATAGGGCCTCCCTGAGGGGCAGGCTGGGGACTGAGCTTTGCCAGAGGACAGTAAGACAGCTTTGGGCTGGAATCTCTTGCTTGGTAAAGGAGTCCTGGAGGCCCGACTCAGGTCCTGCCTTCTCCCTCAGTTCAGTTCACTTCAGTCGCTTAGTCATGTCCGACTTGTGACCCCATGGACTGCAGCACGCCAGGCCTCCCTGTCCATCACCAACTCCCGGAGTTGACTCAAACTCATGTCCGTTAAGTCAGTGATGCCTTTTCCTCAGATTGGGGCTATTCTCCTGGTGTATCCTTGCTGTAAAGACGGATAGCCGAGTCTAGGGAGGCCAGAGATGCAGGGAGTATCTAATGGTTTTAGGGGCTCTGTTCCAGGATGTGAACCCAAACACTCATCTACCTCTACTGCCTGTGACTTGAAAATCCACATTTCTTAGTGTGAGGCTGGCCCAGCCACTTGGGGATGGGAGGTTAGTCCAGTGTCTCTGAGGTTACCTCCCCCTGACACTTCTTTTCCCAGGAATAGTTCTTTCCAGTTCAGGCTGGGTGGTCTGGGTCCTGTCCTGGCTTGTGTGGCCCTGGTTAGGTTCTTGTTCTTAGCAGTGGCTGACTTTCCCCTTCTGGAGGTGGGGAGGATTGGGTTAGGAGGTTCCTAAATGCCTCAGGAGCAGGTGCTTGGGGATGTGGGGCCAGGAAAAGACAGGGCTGGATCTGACAGGCAGGAGCTGGAGCTGCAGCTGGTGGGTGTGAGCAGAATGGGAGGCACCTGGCCTGGCGGCCTGAAGGCCAGGTTCTAGCCACTGATAGCAGTGTGACCTTGGGCACATCATCACTTCCCTGGGTTCCTAGCTCTCCACTTGTAAAATCAGATTTCATTCAAGCAGTAGATATTCCCTGTCTGCCAACCTTAGGCTAGTAGCCGAGGATGCAGGGAAATCAGACCCTGGTCCTGCCTTCAGGGGGCACCCAGCAAAAGCTGGGGCGAGAGTGTGTGTATATGTGACACAAAGATAGTGACATCTCGGTGTGACCCCGGCTGTGACCATGGGGGTCGGAAGCTGCTACCTGGAGAAGGTGACACTTGAAGGGCGAGGTAGAGGGAACATGATCTAGTGTCCAGCAAGACGGATAGCGAGTCTAGGGAGGCCAGAGATGCAGGGAGTATCTAATGGTTTTAGGGGCTCTGTTCCAGGATGTGAACCCAAACACTCATCTACCTCTACTGCCTGTGACTTGAAAATCCACATTTCTTAGTGTGAGGCTGGCCCAGCCACTTGGGGATGGGAGGTTAGTCCAGTGTCTCTGAGGTTACCTCCCCCTGACACTTCTTTTCCCAGGAATAGTTCTTTCCAGTTCAGGCTGGGTGGTCTGGGTCCTGTCCTGGCTTGTGTGGCCCTGGTTAGGTTCTTGTTCTTAGCAGTGGCTGACTTTCCCCTTCTGGAGGTGGGGAGGATTGGGTTAGGAGGTTCCTAAATGCCTCAGGAGCAGGTGCTTGGGGATGTGGGGCCAGGAAAAGACAGGGCTGGATCTGACAGGCAGGAGCTGGAGCTGCAGCTGGTGGGTGTGAGCAGAATGGGAGGCACCTGGCCTGGCGGCCTGAAGGCCAGGTTCTAGCCACTGATAGCAGTGTGACCTTGGGCACATCATCACTTCCCTGGGTTCCTAGCTCTCCACTTGTAAAATCAGATTTCATTCAAGCAGTAGATATTCCCTGTCTGCCAACCTTAGGCTAGTAGCCGAGGATGCAGGGAAATCAGACCCTGGTCCTGCCTTCAGGGGGCACCCAGCAAAAGCTGGGGCGAGAGTGTGTGTATATGTGACACAAAGATAGTGACATCTCGGTGTGACCCAGGCTGTGACCATGGGGGTCGGAAGCTGCTACCTGGAGAAGGTGACACTTGAAGGGCGAGGTAGAGGGAACATGATCTAGTGTCCAGCGGTGAGAGTGGAGGGACTGGACTGGAGGAGAGGAGTGAGGGGCGGGAGCCGGAGGGTGGGGGGAAATGGGGAGCCATGGAAGGAGCAGACAGGCAGGCAGCAGAGGCAGGTGTTGAGCTCAGAGACTTCTGGAAGTCGAGGGCGGTTCAGACCTGCTCCAGGGAACTGTCAGTGATGTCTGAGAGCCAGGACTTCCCCTGTGTGGCTGAGGGCCCCTCAGAGGCGTTTTTCTGGCCGGCCCAGTAGGAAGTGGCTGGAGCAACCGCAAAAGTGGAGAGAAGGGGCAGGCCCAGCCACGGAAGGTGCCAAGGCATCTCAGAGTTAAATTTTCCACTCCTTGAGCTCTGGACTCGAACCTTGAACCTTGACACCTGCCTCCTCCAGCCATCCCTTACCCTACCCATGTCACGGGCTGCTGCCCCGAGTTCCTGAGCAGGGTAAGTCAGGCCCCTGTGGATGTCCATCCATCCACCACCCCCTCCGCCCCCGCCCCGGGCCGGACACTGGGGACAGAGCCACGAATGAGGCAGTGCTTGGTCCTCCAGCTGAGGAGACTAACAAATGAACAAATAAATATGTCACCAGCGTCTGCTGGAAAAAGCCTGAGAGTGAGTTGCACCGCTGTCTGGAGGAGCATTTCAGGCAGAGGGAGCTCCAGGGCCCAGCCCTGAGGTGAGAGCACTCGGAGTAGATTGGGGTGATATCGAGGCGGGGACAGACCATGCAGGCCTGGTGGACTTGGGGTTTTACCCTGAGGGAGGTGGGAAGTCACTGGGGAGAACGGGTACGCTGGGCTCTGTTTTGAAGGCTTACATTTATTCCCACAAGCCCAGTATACAGATGGTGAAACCAAGACTCAGATAAGTTAAGTGAATCCCAAGTCTCACAGCAATAGGACCCGTGGCCACCTGCCTGCCTGTGGCCCCGTGTACCTGCAGCCGTTCACGGCTCCCTGTTGTCTGGACAGTCAGGCTGAGTGTCTTAGCATGGCCTTCAAGGCCCTTCTCAGCCTGCAGTCACGCTCCCTCCCCTCTCCCACCTGACCTCCTTGCTCCTGATTGGCACACTCTCCCTTCGGATGTGGAGTGGAAGGAGGGGCTCCAGTGTGATGTTGGGCAAGTTGCTTAACCTCTCTGAGACTCAGGTTTCTTCCTCATCTGTAAAGTTGGGCTAAAACCATCCACTTTCTAGATTGTCATGAAAATTATATGAAGCTATCCATGTAGCAGGGTTGGCCCAGCGCCTGGTAGGTGGAAAGCACTCCATGACTGTGGTCTTTTGTCTTTTTAGGCAGGGATGACTGGGTCAGATAAGTGGGTTAGAATGTTCCTTGTGAGTGAGAGAGGAGAGTTTTTCCTGCCTCTTACCTGACGATAGAGTGGGAGGCAGCTGAGGTCCCACAGGAGACTGGGGATCAGAGCCCGTGGGGCTGGTCCCCCCACCCCCCACCTCCCTCTCTCCCTTCCAGCCCCTGCCCTGCCCACCTGGTCACCTCCATGCACCGAAACAGGAGCTTCCTCTTTCAGGTGCCAGCAGCAAGGGGCCTGCTGATCATCTGGCTGGTCACTTCCAGGGACCCACCGGGTCAGGTCCTGCTATCAGAGGCGTTTTTCTGGCCGGCCCAGTAGGAAGTGGCTGGAGCAACCGCAAAAGTGGAGAGAAGGGGCAGGCCCAGCCACGGAAGGTGCCAAGGCATCTCAGAGTTAAATTTTCCACTCCTTGAGCTCTGGACTCGAACCTTGAACCTTGACACCTGCCTCCTCCAGCCATCCCTTACCCTACCCATGTCACGGGCTGCTGCCCCGAGTTCCTGAGCAGGGTAAGTCAGGCCCCTGTGGATGTCCGTCCATCCACCACCCCCTCCGCCCCCGCCCCGGGCCGGACACTGGGGACAGAGCCACGAATGAGGCAGTGCTTGGTCCTCCAGCTGAGGAGACTAACAAATGAACAAATAAATATGTCACCAGCGTCTGCTGGAAAAAGCCTGAGAGTGAGTTGCACCGCTGTCTGGAGGAGCATTTCAGGCAGAGGGAGCTCCAGGGCCCAGCCCTGAGGTGAGAGCACTCGGAGTAGATTGGGGTGATATCGAGGCGGGGACAGACCATGCAGGCCTGGTGGACTTGGGGTTTTACCCTGAGGGAGGTGGGAAGTCACTGGGGAGAACGGGTACGCTGGGCTCTGTTTTGAAGGCTTACATTTATTCCCACAAGCCCAGTATACAGATGGTGAAACCAAGACTCAGATAAGTTAAGTGAATCCCAAGTCTCACAGCAATAGGACCCGTGGCCACCTGCCTGCCTGTGGCCCCGTGTACCTGCAGCCGTTCACGGCTCCCTGTTGTCTGGACAGTCAGGCTGAGTGTCTTAGCATGGCCTTCAAGGCCCTTCTCAGCCTGCAGTCACGCTCCCTCCCCTCTCCCACCTGACCTCCTTGCTCCTGATCGGCACACTCTCCCTTCGGATGTGGAGTGGAAGGAGGGGCTCCAGTGTGATGTTGGGCAAGTTGCTTAACCTCTCTGAGACTCAGGTTTCTTCCTCATCTGTAAAGTTGGGCTAAAACCACCACTTTCTAGATTGTCATGAAAATTATATGAAGCTATCCATGTAGCAGGGTTGGCCCAGCGCCTGGTAGGTGGAAAGCACTCCATGACTGTGGTCTTTTGTCTTTTTAGGCAGGGATGACTGGGTCAGATAAGTGGGTTAGAATGTTCCTTGTGAGTGAGAGAGGAGAGTTTTTCCTGCCTCTTACCTGACGATAGAGTGGGAGGCAGCTGAGGTCCCACAGGAGACTGGGGATCAGAGCCCGTGGGGCTGGTCCCCCCACCCCCCACCTCCCTCTCTCCCTTCCAGCCCCTGCCCTGCCCACCTGGTCACCTCCATGCACCGAAACAGGAGCTTCCTCTTTCAGGTGCCAGCAGCAAGGGGCCTGCTGATCATCTGGCTGGTCACTTCCAGGGACCCACCGGGTCAGGTCCTGCTCTCCTGGGAGGTTGCTTCTGGGTGCAGAGGAGCCCTGGGCTCTCCTCCCAGGTGGCAGGCGTGTTAGGTACCTGGTCGCCTCAGAGGGGATGGAGTCACGCTGCCTCCCCCCTGCCCCTACACCCCCTGTCAAGCCAGAGCTGTCCTCCGTCCCTCTGGCGTGAAGTGAGGGTCTGACGGACCTGTCTGCCTCGGTCCGCTCCTGCTGCTTGGAAGCCCCTCGTCAGCCGTGTGCACTCCCATCCTCCATGTGGTCAGCCCTGTTTCTGCCTCATTTGCAGTGTTAAGAGCCCTCCCAACTCCCTCCTGGGGGGCAGTGGTCACAGAGGAGGATCGTCCTGGAGTGGTGCTGTGGTGTACCTCAGCACCCTTGGTGGGGGTGGGCTTCCTGTCCTGCCTAGGGCGTTCCCAGCCCAGGAGGGTGTGTCTGTGAGTGAGGCGCCAGGGGGCCAGGTCGGAGCCGTGCTTTCCTGATGAGAGGGCGCCGGGTCTCTCCAGGTGCAGGGTAGCTGGCTGGGCCACCCTTCAAGGCAAGAAGGGTAGGAGCTGAAGAGTGAAGGGTTCGGGGTCTTGGGAAGGTGGATGGATGTGGCTCAGGGCTGTGAGTTTGGGTCTGGAGGAGCTCTGTCTTGAAGGAGGGTGGTTAAAGGAGCAGGTGGAGGATGCTCTGATTAAAGGTAGCAGAAGGGCAGGAGGCAGGGAGGAGGGCCCAGGGATCAGGCCGGCTGGGGAGGGGCAGATGGAGAAGAGAGGTGAGTTAGAGACATGGCACTGGGGAGACAGGGGAACGGGAGGGAGTGGTCCAGGGTGATCCGTTTGGGGGGCAGGTACTGGTAGGGCCAAGGAAGCTAGTATATCATAGACTTTTTAAAAAATTGAATTATAGTTGATGTACAATGAATGTTGGGTTAATTTCTGTTGTACAGCAAAGTGACTCAGTTATACAGTACATGTATGTTCCTTTTTATATTCTTTTTCACTATGGTTTATCACAGGATATTAAATACAGTGCCCTGTGCTGTACAGTAGAATCTCGTTTGTCTGTCATAGACTTATGACAAGGCCTGAAAACTAAGCCTTTTAACTTTCCACTCCTTTTACTGTGAGTGAGGTACTTCAGACATTCACACTTCATCCTGTCCAGAGTAGAGGGGGCTTGGGCATAAGAGTGGGAAGGTTTGGGGGAATGTGGGTGAGGGGCAGTGATAGGGTGGGGTCAGATGCTGTCTAGAGGCAAATCATAGGAACCCTGGAGTCTCCTGTTCATAATGGACTCAGTCCACTTCACATTTGAAAGTCCGTGGGCTTCAGTCTGTGGTTGGCCTCTGGACCTCTGGTTGGTGGCTGGCAGTGGAGTGGGGAGGTTGTTATTTAATAAACTATATCTGAGAACTTCGGACGGATAAGACAGTGAGGGAGGAGGTAAGCTTTGCAGCTAAGTTTTGCATCTTCCAGTACAGATGGCCCAGAAAATCAGTTTTGTTTACTATAGTGCTTTTGGTATTCTATGCATATTATATTTAAAATTAAAAAGCTACTTTATAATGATGGTTTTAGGGGAGAAACTGGGACAAATTCAATTCTAATAGACTGAAAATACTTTTAAAATTTTTTATTCTAATTATGAAGTGATAATGCAACTGTGAAAACTTTAAACAGTCCAGACGTGGAGGTTGTAGAAAGTGATTAATCTTTCAAGATTGAGGTAGGAGTTAGGAGTAGGTTTAAAATTTAGGTTGAAGAAGTTCACTGTCCCTTAAATGTCCATCGATCATTAATAAAACTAGTTTTATATTTATTAGGGTGATGCTGAAGGGACTGCCCTAAGGAGGTTGTTAAAATATCCTGCCTCTCACCTGGTCCCCTGGGTTCAGATGTGCAGTGCCCAAGGGTACCTGGCTGGGTGAGGGCTGGGAGAGGGGGATTGAAACTCAGCCTGTCTTCTTTGCTGAGCTGCATGCCCTGCTGTGGGGCTCTTTTAGCAAGAGGTATTTTGTCTAATTTGCTCAGGGCCTCACCTGTTTTCCCCAGGAGAGGGGAGTGGGTGGGTTCGCTGTGGGGTGGAGAATGCACTGTATCTGGGGTTCCTCTAGAAGGAGATCCAGGAGGCAGTGGGATATCCAGTCTGGAGCCCATAGGGGGACATTGCTGGAGGCAGGGTGCAGAAGTCATTGGTACCTGGGGAACTGAGAATTCCAGGGTGCTGAGGGTGTCTAGACTAGAGTCTGGCTCCAGGGCCAGCACCAAGGACCCTTCTGGACAGGCCCAGCCAAGGCCTTGGGGCTCAGAACAGGAAGTGTCTATCTCAGCAGTGGAGGCGTGAGCGGATGCCGAGTGAGTGTGGCCTCTAGTACACACATGGTCATGTGTCACAGTCATCTGGGTGACAGCGCTGTTCTGTGGAAGGGGAAACTGAGGCTCAGAATGTGACATGACTTGCCCAGGGCTTCATGTGAAAAGTGATGGAGCCAGAACCGGAACCTGATCTTGCCTGGCATCCTAGGAAGGATGGGTTCTGGGCTAGAGCTGGTGGCCCCCAGCTCCCCACCAGGTAGATGGCCGAGGCAAGCTGTGGGGCCTGGACTCAGTCAGTCCTCACTGCCCTGTGGGCTGTACCTTGTCAGCCACCATCATTCCTGGGACCCCGGAGACAGGCTACATCAAAGACAGGGTGGGGGCAGGAATCTAGTGGGCAGGTGAAGGGGCAGAGATCTGGGGCTGGGGTTGGGGCAGGAGACCGCAGCGCTCCCATGTGTGGGAGCCCTGCGGCCATCAGTCCCTGAGAAACAGAAAACAGGCTTCTTGGTTCAGGGGTTCGTCAGCTGCCTGCCTGAGCGCTGCACCTGCTGCCTTGCCTGGCAGGGCCCGAGAGAGCTGGCAGAGATCTACAGAGGGCGGGGGCCACTTCTGCGCGCTCTGGGCTGGGAACCCAGCCCCCACCTAGTTCCTCATATCTGAGGGAAGTGTCTCCAAGTCCTCTTGTCTATGTCAACGGAACCCTGAGAACGCCAGGAGGGGAGCAGCTGAGGGTGACCCTGCCCACAGGTATGACCTCGTGCTTGGGCGGGGGCCGTGGGCAGCGTGGGGCTCAGGGCAATTGTCCACAGTCGGACTGTTGGTAGTGAGTGTGGGGACTAAAGGCTGTGTGTGTGGTGGGGTCAGGTTGGCCAGGTAGTTGCTAGGTGGAGTGGAAGGTTTGTGTCCCTGAAGGCTGT
The DNA here is from genome assembly GCA_006408675.1 of Madoqua kirkii. Classification (NCBI taxonomy): domain Eukaryota; kingdom Metazoa; phylum Chordata; class Mammalia; order Artiodactyla; family Bovidae; genus Madoqua; species Madoqua kirkii. Next base: position 15,287 of record SJYC01015958.1, read on the forward strand.
GTGAGGTGTGCAGTTTGTGGTACGGGTGGTCTGTGGTTAGTAGACCCAGGCCTAGCTGGATGTGTAATGCTGTTAGTTCCTGTGTGGAGGGCCTGAGGGCTTTCCTGAGGTCTGGGCGCTGGGGTCCCTGCCCAGCCTGCCTTGGGTGGGGTGCTGTGAGGGGGAGGAGGGGCTGGGAGGCGGAGAGATACAGGCCCCAGGTCTGAAGCTCTAGGCCTGCCTTCGTCCCCTTCCAGTCCCTCCACTGTTGGGCCTGCTCTTGAATCTGGAGCACAGCTCTGTGTGGGGCAGTGGTGGTTCAGGGGGGTGCTTTGAAAATACATTTGGGAAGGGTCCTCGCTGAGAGGACTCCAGAACTGAGTGAGGAAGGAGGTAGGATCAGCAAGGCCTCCAGATCCAGGCCTGACTCGTTCATACAAATCAGAATGCACAGGAGGCTCACACCCACATGGGCCGCAAGGGCAGATCCCTTGACCTCCCCAGCTGTCCTTTTGCATCCCCTGTTCCTGCCCCACTGAGCTCTCCTCATCTCTGCATCTGCCAGGTCCTTTCCCATCTCTGAGCCCTGCACACTGAGTTCCCTTGGCTTAGAAGTGCAGCCTCCTGTTTATCCTTCGAGGCCCGGCTCACGAGTACCCCCTGGAAGCTTCTCTGCCTCTGCCAGATAGACAGTCGAGTCTTCTGAAGACCCCCTCTTGGCTCTACAGGTGACCTAGCACCTCACACAGCCTCCATTGAAACGGGATAAAAATCCCAGGCTTGGGACTTTTTTATGAGGATAATTCAGGTGAAGGTGGAAATCTTGTAGGGGCTGGACATGTGGCAGGTATTTAGGAAACCAAGGAAGTGGGAGTGTGCTTGTCCTTAGCTGAGGCTCAGGGTTGCCTTCCTGCTGGACTGGCAGTGTTGAGGTCCTCAGTCAGGAGTGAGCAGGGATGCTTGAGAGAGACGCTAGCCTGGAACAGAGAAGGGGCCGATGGGATTTAAACTCTGCCCTTGGGGTTGGAATGGTAGTTAAAAGACAGAAGTGTAAAAGTTTTGGCTCCAGCAAGAGGGACTCAGGCTAGACCTGAAGAAGGACTGGTTGGCATGGTTTAGAGACTCCAAACTACCCTTACTTACTCCTGGACTAAGTAAGTGTCCTTGTGAGCCTAGTCAGGTCCTGGGCTCTACTGTGGAGGGCAGGGGGAACAAAAAGGTGCAGACTCTCAGGCTGGATTGGAGGTTGGGTAGAGGTTGGGTAGACCCCCCTCACAAGTGGACAGCCAGGAACCGAGCAGGAGCAGCACTGAGCTGCATGACTCAGCATCTGAGGCTTAGGAGCCCAGGGGACGGTCAGGGAGGACTTTCTGAAGGAGGCAGCAGAGTCAGCACCCGAAGGTGGGAGGATGTGGTTCATTTGCTCATTGTCAGCAGACCATCTCGGGGGCTTCCATGTGTTAAGCTGGTGCCAAAAATGAAACGGAGGGAGTGGTGGGCAGCTGAGCCTGGTTGGGGCTTGGGGCACGTCTTGACAACTTGAGCAAGTCACTTCCTCCCTGTGGCTGTTTGTTTCTTCATCTGTAAACGGCAGAGCTGGAGCCGGTCGAAGGATGATCTGAGGAGGTGTACTTGAGGACACTGGGAACCGTGGGACGGGTTTTGAGCAAGAGTGGGACCTAGGTTGGCCCAGCAGAGTTGCTGGAGGGAGCCAGGGTAACAGCCAGAGCAGGGTGGGCTGGTGAGATGCTGAAGCCTAAGCTGGGCCCTTGGGGTGTTGCGGGGGGGAACCCCCAAACTTGTGGCCAGGCTGTCGCAACAGGATGACACTCTCCTCTGCTGGTCCCTGCTTCCCTCAGTGGAGATTCAGTGATGTGTCATAGCAGGGGAAGGGCTTAAACTTCCAGACTCCAGACCAGAATTAGTGTGGAGCAAGTGAGGCAGAATAAGTGAGTGTAGATATATAAGGGGGCGCAGGAGACCAAAAAGCTCAAGGTAATCCAGGTAAATATTTTTCAGCAATATTTTTTTAAAATAAAAATTAATGAAAAAAATCCAAGATAAGCAAAATATCCAAAATTTAGATAAAGAGGTTTAGTATTGCAGATTTTTTCTTTGTCTCTTTAGGCCCTAGCATGGTTCAGCAGCGCACTGCTCCAAACTTCTTTTTTCAAAGGGCTGCTTCCTTCAGGAAGCCTTCCCCCAGCCTGGTGAGGGCCCTGTGGGCTGCTTTTCGCTGGCTGAGTGGTATCTGATGCCGTCAAGCCTGAGATTCTGAAGGGTGGGTTGAGGTTGGTCTGGCTCATGCTTTCAATGCCTTGAATGAGGCTGTCCTAGAGGAGTGTCAGTGTGGAGTCCCTGAGTCTGACCTTGGCCTGAAGCCCTTAGTGCAGGAGTAGGAACTTCAGAGAGGCCCTGGAGGGGGCCTTCTCAGGGACTGAGAGGTAGTTTCCTGTTTCCCAGCCCTGGTCCTTCCAGTGGCCTGGTTGGGCTGGCATGCATCAATCCATGTTGAATCCTGGAATAGCGCCTGACCTGCGGCAGCTGCTCAGTTAGAGCTTGTCATTTTTGAAAGGCAGTATGTAGAGTGGTTAAGAGTCTGGAGCTGCACTGTCCAGCAGCAGTGTGATGCAAGCCACAAATGCAATTTAAAATTTTCTGGTAGCCACATTAAAAAGAAACAGGTGAAATTAATTTTAATACCACAGTTAATCCAAATATCCAAAATGCTATAATTTCACTACTTAATAAAAAGTTACTGAGATATTTCATGTTCTTTTTTTTTTAACTAAGTCTTCAGAATCCATTGTGTGTTGTATAGAGCACACTTCACTATATGGTCACATCTAGAGTTTCAGTACCTGTATGTGGCTTCTAGAAGTTATTGTATTGCAGGTCTAGACTATATTTAAATTACCCCTTCCCAGCTGTGTGACTTTGGGCAAGTTACTTAACCTCTCTGTGCCTCAGTTGCTTCATCTTAAATTGTGAGGTATGTACCTCATAGGGTTGCTATGAGAATTAAATAAGTTAATAAAAAGTGCTTTAGGTGTCTGGTGTATATTGATAGTAAAGACTATTTGCTGCTGCTATTTAGTTTCTCAGTTGTGTTCAGTTCTTTGCAACTCCATGGACTGTAGCCTGCCAGGTTCCTCTTCCATGAGATTATCCAAGCAAGAATACTGGAGTGAGTTGCTGTTTGCTTCTCCAGAGAACCTTTCTGATTCTGCAGGGATCAAACCTGCACTTCCTGCTTGGCAGGTGGATTCTTTACCACCAAGCCACCTGGGAAACCCAAAGATTACATTGTCTTATTGAATTCTTTTTTTAAAAAAACATCATTTGAGTAGTACTGCTGTTTTTTTTTTTTTCCCCAGCCCTTTATGAAGTACTCAAGATTTATTTTAAAATACTCACTTTTAAAACCTGTACCCCCTAAAGTCACCCTGCAGAGACCAGCAGTTTGCGGTTGACCCTGCGCTAGTGGCTGGAAACGTGGCTCTGCCCAAGACCTGCCCCTTCCACCCACCCACCTGAGCAGAGCCCCGGCTTCCTGGCCTTGCTGGCGGCCTGCCCTTTGGGATGGCCACTTCTTTCTCTTGCCTGGAAACACCTTCTTTTGGTCCCCATGCACATTTAGGAGCAGGGCCCCTGGGGTCTCATGGCCCTGCCTCACCCCTCCACCGGCTTCCCCCCGCCGCCCCGGCTCCCAGGCTTAGAGCCTTGTTTCCTTGGATCTCCCAGGGTCCTCTTCTCTTTCTGGCAGACTCTGCTTTTGGGGACCCTGCCTAAGTCGTGGAGCTGCATCTACCACTTTCCCGTGTCTTCCTGGGGGGCAGTCCAGCCTCCTGGCCAGGCCACTGGTCCTGGGGGAGGGCCAGAGAACAGGGGGTCCTGGCTCCCCTCTTCCATGGTGTGGTCTCCACCTCCAGGCAGGCCTGTGGGTCCGCTTCTCATCCGCCCCCCCCACCCCCACAGTCAGCCCTGCAGGAAGGGCCCTCCTCCCTTTAAACATCTGACCTTGACTCTTAGACTTTCTCCCTTACCCTTGTCCTTGCAGCTTCCACCTCAGGCCAAGATGAGGAGCCATTCAGAGTAGCTGCCGCCTCTGGGGGACCCCATCATCCTGGGCAGCCCCACCGGTGAGTCAGGGGGAAGTGGGGAGCTGGGCTGGGTGTTGTAGGCTGAGCCTCCACCAAGGCCTCATGAAGGTGAGACCCAACGTCCTTTTCTCCATTTATTCATGTATTTGTGGCTGCACTGGGTCTTCGTGGCTGCATGCGGGCTTTCTCTGCTTGTGGGGAGCGGGCATGCTCTCCAGTTGCCTTGTGTGGGCTTCTGGTTGCAGTGGTTTCTCTTGTTGCCGAGCACGGGCTCTGTGGCACGTGGGCTCTGGCAGTTGCGGGCCGTGGGCTCTGGAGCACAGGTTCAGGAGTTGCGCTACGTGGCCTTAGATCCCCGTGGCACGGAGGATCTTCCTGGACCAGGGATTGAGCTGGTGTCCCCTGCTTGGCAAGGCATTGGACCACTGGACCACTGGGGAAGCCCCTGTTTTCCATTTTGAAAAACTGAGGTTAAGAGGCAGAGAGAGAGGGTGAAGCCAGAGATCTTGCGAAGAACTTTCCAGGAGGGTTTTGAAGGATGGAGTCAGGCAGGGATCAGTGAGGCAGGTGGGGTGTGTACCTGATGACTTGATTTCCTTCCGTGCCTGGTGCATTATGGTATTATTATTACTTCCAGATGATCCTGTTATCATCTAAGTTGTAATTTGTTGGAAAATGGTATGAAATTAAAAAGAAAGAGGATACAGTGAAAGGTAACCCTCCCTTTCTTGTCCCCCTGAGCTGGGAGTCTCCTCCTCAACAGCAGTGTCTTATATATGTATCCAAGTGTTTTGTGTATATGTGTGCGTTTATGTATACGTATATAATTTCTTTTTCTTTACCCTAGATTTTTACATAATAAAACACTGTTCTGCACCTTGCTTTTCCATCCAACAATAGATCTGTAATATCCATGAATATGAACTTTATTTTTTGGGGTGTATCTTATTTTTTGGCCATGCCTCGAGACGTAGGGGAACCTTAGTTCTCTGACCAGGGATTGAACCTGCATCCTTTGCATTGAAAGCACAGAGTCTTAACCACTGGACTGCCAGGAAATTCCCTGAATATGAACTTCAGAATCTGCCTGTGGGCATTTTTATCTGGGATTGTGTTAGCTTTAGCTTAACCTGGGAGGAACTGCTGTTTTTATAATGTTGAGAGCCCCTTATCAAAGAACATCAAATGTATTTCTGTTTGTTTGTGTCTTCCTTTAGGACCCTCAGGAGCGTTTTAGAAAAATTCACATAGTTCAAATTTTGGGTAATAGAAAAAGATGTAAAATGAAAAGTTTAGCACCACTTGGAGCCGGGTTTCCAGGGAAGCTGATGGGGCCCAGGGAAGGCCCGGGCAGTGTGTGCATGTAGTCATGTTTTTTGGTAAATTTTTAACAAACCCTCCCGTCCCCCCCAGCCCTCAGCATTCCTCCTTAGAGACGACCAGCATTGCCTGTGTCCTCTGTATCATTTCAGAGATCTGCATTAAGCCGTGGACACGCACTGATCTCTCCTCTCCTTTTGTTTCTGTTATTGTGTTTTTTTCATGTGAAAGGCAGCATGTTCTCTATGGTGTTTTGAACCTTTCTTTAGTCAGTTGATACATATCGGAGGTCGTCCTTATCAGCAGGTAGAGTTCCCTCCTTCTTTATGGAGTTTCTTCATTTTTCTTTAGTCATTTAGTAACTCCTTAAGGGTCACCCCACACTAATATGTAAGGAGTTTCCTCATTTTCTATGGCTCAGTATTCTCCTGTGTGATTACACTGTAATTTAGTTAACCATTCTCCAGTCTATGAGTATTTTGATTATTTCATGCCTTTTGTCGTTGTACACAATGCGGTAGCCAATACCCTACGTATGTCCTTTGGGACCTGCACCAGGAAGACTGCAAGGGAACTAGCCACGGGCAGCTGGGTCAGAAGGCCCAGAGCATTGAGGTTTTCACAGCCTGGTGGCGTTGCCCTTCCCAGAGCCACTGCCCCATCCTGGGAGGGGAATGCCTCACCTTGTCACCACTCGGTCTAAGGAGGGTAAATTCCATGTTCCATTTCCTGTGTTTAGAACCATGTATACTTTTCTTTCTGTCAGTTCATCTTCTTTGCCCATTTATCTGTCAGATTATTGGTCTGTTTCTTGTTTCTAGGTGTTTTTAACTGCCTAGGAAAATTAGCCTGAGCTTGGGGTAGGAGTGATACCCCCTAGTTGGTCATTTATCCCTTGGCCTTGCTTATGATGTCTTTTTTTTTTTAATTGTACAGGAATGTTTTGTCTACTAGTTTTTTCTTTATCCTTCTGGATTTGTATCATTTCCAAAAGGCCTTTGCCTGTCTGAGACAAAGATTTTTCATATCCTTTCATGATTTATTGTAACTTATCCTATTGTAAGGTATAGGGGGTCCAGCTTTGTAGCTCAGTACACAGTTGTGCTAACAATTTAATAATCTGTCTTTTCCCTTCTAGTTTGAGATGTTACTTTTGTTGTATTACTAAATTCTTAAATGTATTTGGGTCTTCCTTTTAAAATTTTTGTTAGTTATTTATTTGACTGCCTAAGGGATCTTTAGTTGTGGTATTTAGGATCTAGTTCCCTGACCAGGCATTGAACTGCACCCCCTGCTTTGGAAGGTGAAATCTTAACCCCTGGACCACCAGAGAAGTCCCTAACCTATGCTGTTTTATTAATTAATTTATATGTTTTAATATGTGGTGAGGCTGTTCTCACTCTACCCTTCCTTTGCCCACTCCTTCACTTCCAGGATTTTCCCGCTTTTCCTGCTTGTTTGTTTTTCCACATGAACTTTTAATCAGCTTGTCTAGCCACCACCACCCATCCCTCCAAAAAGTTCTATGTGTATGTTTAGTAGGATAGTACATATTTATAAATTAACTTAGGGTTAATAGGTATCTGTATGATGCTCTCTATCCAGGAACATAGTATGTCTGTCTATCCAGAACTTAGAACTTCTTTTTACCTCTTAATACCACATTTTTCTCCCTATAGATTCTATGTATTTCTTATTAAGTTTATTCTTGGTGGTTTTTATTTTGTGATGCTGTTGTAAATGAGGTCTTTCATCCTGGTTTCTACTTCATTATTGCTTATAAATATTGATTCTATTAATTTTGAACCTAGCTATCTTACTAAATTCTTTTACTGTTTGTAATACTTTCTCAGCTGAACTTTTCGGGTTTTCCAATTCAGAACTCATATTAAAATAATGGAATGATTCTTCTTTCCCAGTTTTTATACCAATGGTGTATTTTTGTTGAACTTTTAGAGTAGTATGAATAAGAATAATGATGGAAGTTTTTCTCTTGTTTTTCTGTTAAGCAAAGTGCTGGCTTTATTTTAAGAAAGTATCGATCTGTTTCTGTTTTACTAAAATTTTTGTTTTAAGTGTACTGGATATTGAGTTTTATCAAATGCCTCTTTAGTATCTGTGGAGATGAGCACATAAGCATTTTCTTTTGATCTGTTAATCACTGCTTGGCATCATCTGTTCCTTGACTCTTGCCGGGTCAGGAGTTCTTGAGTATCATTAGGGGACCTTAGTCCCCATTGCCCAGTACAAGGCTGTTTTGAAAGAAATGAAAGAATGGCTTATCCTATCCATTCCCACCTTTCCCTCCTCAGTGGTGGGAAGGGGTTACTCACCCACAGGCCCAGGACATCAGACTGTGTGGTGCTGTGTTGACACAGCTCCTGGAGTAATCTGCTTCCTTCAGGAGCATGGAGGTGAGGGTAAGGCTCACCCCACAGACTGGGCCTATAAAGGGACCAGCAGTGGTATCCCTCAATCCCACCTGTACTTTCTGATATCCCTGGGGCCTGGGCCTCTGCTGAAAACTGGTGCCTGAGAAGGAATTGTGTCCTTGCCTGGGTCTTGCAGAGCATGGGAGGGGCAGGGGTGCAGACACAGCCACAGCACTGGCCAAGGCCATGGATGGGGATTAAGACAGCACCAACTCTGAAGGTCCTGGAGCACTTCCTGGAGGAGCTGGATGCTAGGAGGCCACAGAGGTGGGGTGGGGGAGGAGGTGGCAGGTTTCAGGCAGTAGGAGAAGCCTGTGTGTTCAGAGACCAGGCAGTACCTTGCCTTGCTTGGCACATGGGATGCAGGGCAGAAAGCTCAAACACAGAGCTTACCCCATGGCATGGAAAAGCCACAGAAAATTGTTGATTGGAGACCTGTAACTGGACAGCTTGCCTCTGACCTGTGCCCGTGTGTCTATTCCAGGTCTGGACAGAGCCCTGCTGGCTGGCCTCTGCTGGCAGGAACCATGGCAGAGGCCGGGGACGGGGTGCTCTCGGTGGCCGAGTGGCTGCGAGCGCTGCACCTGGAGCAGTACACGAGGCTCTTCGAGCAGCACGGCCTGGTGTGGGCCACAGACTGCCAAGGCCTCAGTGACACCCGCCTGGTAGACATGGGCATGGTGCTCCCAGGCCACCGCCGCCGCATCCTGGCTGGCCTGCTCCGTGCCCACACACCCCCAGCCCCTGCACCCCGCCTGGCCCCACGGCCCGTGCCCATGAAGCGTCATGTCTTCCGCTCACCACCCACGCCCACTACTCCCCCGGAGCCACTGCCTGCGGCTGGAGAGGACGAGGGGCTGCCCACCGCGCCACCCATCCCGCCCCGGAAGAGCTGCCTTCCGCCCACCTGCTTCTCCACCCCGTCCACAGCGGCCCCGGACCCTGTGGTGCCCCCACTGCCCGCCAAGCGGCATTTGACAGAGCTCAGCCTTCCACCTGTGCCCCCCCGCACCGGGCCCCCCCGCCCACTGGTGAGGTGAGTGGATGCGTGCAGGGTGGGAGGGAAATGGGCAGAGGATCTAGAGGGTCAGTATGGGGAGGGGGCAGGAGGGAGGGTTGTGGCTTTTGACACTGGGGTAAGAAAGGCACCTTGGTGGCAGGAACAACATGTGCAAAGCTCAGAGGTGGAAAGTGCAGTCCTCAGGTGCTCTGAGCACAGTGCAGTGTGAGCGATGGTGAGGCTTGTGGAAGGCCAGCTGGGGAGCTGGGAGAGTTTTCAGCAGAGCAATCAGTTGAAAACTGAGTACGAAAGAATGACCCTGGCTGCTGGCAACGCTGATGGAGGAGGAGGCTGGGAGACCAGTGAGAGGGCACAGGGCCACCTGTGAGGCCCCCACTAAGTCTGTGCGCATGAGACTGGAGAGGAGGGGGCAGATTGGAGTGAGAGCTTGGCCCCAGAGTGGACAGGACTTGAGGCTGGGCCGGGCATGAGCAGAGAGGGCACGAGGAAGTACATGGCATCCAGCTTTCCATCTTGATGGTGCCGTCCTTGATCTGTGATCTGAGCACAGAGGGGAGTTGGGAGGAGGTTGGGTTCATTTTGGGGCCTGGCGAGTGTGAGTTACTGGGAAACCGGCACCTATGTCTGCAGTCGGGAGGTAACATGTGGAGGAAATAGGGAGTCTGGAATGAAGAACTTGTCCTGGAGGTTGCAGCCACTGCCCAGGGCTTGGTGCTGGGGCTCCTGTCTTCCCCTTTCACATGGCTCCTGCCAAATGTCAGTTCTCAGGCCACATCTTGCTCACCCTCCCTCCTCCCCAGAACCATTTTCCCCCCTCCTAGGTCCTGGTACTCCTGTTCCTTTCTTTCTTTTTTAGTATGTTTTTATTTTGGTGCAGGGGCACCGCTCCATGTGACATGTGAGATCTTAGTTCCCTGACCAGGAATAGAACCCACGCTTTCTGCATTGGGAGCATGGAGTCTGGTCCCCTTCTTGTTTTCCTGAGTTTCTGCCTACTTCTGTGGACATTGCATTTAACCTCCTTTACAAATACCCTCCCTTTCTGCGACTTGCTGGGGTGCCCAGTTTAAGGGAGATCGTCAGGTGTGGCTGTGTGTGTAATGAAGGGTATAATGGGGCTTTTGTCAGCCTGATCTGGGAAGGCTTCTTAGAGGAGGAAGGTATGTGCAGAGAGAGATCCCCTGGTCTCTGTTACTGTTGGGCACTGTGCTGGGTGCTTTACTTACATAACCTCGTTCGATCCCTGCTCAAGTCCTCTGGGGCATTTGTGTCCTATTTCAAGCAGAGAAACTAAGGCTCAGAGAAGAGAGGGGAGCACTGACTGGATCCATGCCAAGTACATGCCGAAGGAGCCCCTGTGGGGAGGACCTGGAAGGTTTCCCCCTTCGAGAGGGGCATTAAAGGGCCTTCTGAGGCCAAGCCAGGGCTGTGGTGTTTTGAGGTTTGATTGGTAAGAGCACAAAAAGAGTTTATTGTGCCTTTCATAGGTTCACACACTGGGAGAGGTAATGGGATCCCCTAGGAGCAATGGCACCCCACTCCAGTACTCTTGCCTGGAAAATCCCATGGACGGAGGAGCCTGGTGGGCTGCAATCCATGGGGTCGCGGAGTCGGACACGACTGACCGACTTCACTTTCACTTTTCACTTTCTTGCATTGGAGAAGGAAATGGCAACACACTCCAGTGTTCTTGCCTGGAGAATCCCAGGGACAGGGGAGCCTGGTGGGCTGCCGTCTTTGGGGTCGCACAGAGTCAGCAGCAGCAGCAGCAGCAGCAGCAGCAGCCACAGGAGCTTGGCTTAGAGACCAGATTGGAGTTTCCTGGTGCCACTGCACCCTCTAGTGGCCACCCTCCTGCATGCGGAAGTAATTTTTATTTCCTTTAACTCCGTCTTTAGAATGGGATCTGTATGTGTGTGTGTTCATGCACACCTGTCTCTGAGGGTTGGGAATAGGTGAACAAGGACAGGAGGCAGGGCCCTGTCCATAGAACGTTCACGAAGGCTGAGGAGGCAAAAACCCTAGCCAAGAAGTGTATGCCTGTGTTCCTGCTTAGAAGGCAAGGTACCTGAGCAGCTCAAGCTGGCTGTGTGATTCTGACTAGGAAAAGCTGCTCCTCTGGGCCTGTCTCCCCATCAGGTATCCTCCTTGGCTTTCCATGGCCCTCCTGAATTCAGGAGACTTTCTGGGTAGAACAAGGGTCCTGTCTTTGCCCTAGGATGCCAGGCCCCACTCTCAGATCCTCATTTTGAACTTAGCTAACCTCTGTGGGAAGCCAGATTCCCATGGTCAGGAATCTGGCCCCTTGTAGCTAGAGAACCTAACATTCATTCCAGGCTGAGAGACTTCATAGGCAATTATTCCTTGCAATGTGGGGCTATTCCTTGTGGTAGAGTGGCAGGTGAGCTGCCAAGCCTGGCTTCTGTATTCTGGGGTCTTTGACACTTGGAATTGTAGGCATCTGCAGTCCTAGCCTCCTGGGCTTCCAGGGTGTGCAAAGTCTTTACAGTCCAGAGATAGAAAAACACTAAGGGCAGAGAGAGCCTCACGTGTGGGTAACAGACAAAGGCTGGGCCACGTATGGGTAACAGGTAAAGGCTGAGCAGATTTTGGACCCTGACTGGCTTCCCCTCACAACCCCTTTCTGTGACCCCAGGCTCTGTGGTACACAGTGGAAGACGGCCCAGCCTGGCCGGCCCCTGCCTCCATTGCAGGAGTCCCCACTTTCTGATCTGGCCTCCCTGTCCTTGCTTGTACCCTCTAGTGACGTAAGTCTTACTCTCTCAATCTTAGGGCCTCTTACCCCAGATCATGTGGTGACTGAGGGAGCGTTTTCCCCTGGCTCCGGTCCATCACTGGGCTCCCCAGTGGAATTTGTGATTGATTACTGTGTGTGCATGTGTGTACTTAGGAGGGAGTAGCTCCACGTGCGGGCATGGTGGGCCAGTTTGTGTGCACCTATGGGTGTGCATCGAGGTGGGTGGTAGCATGTCTGTGTATTTCTGCAACCGCACATGTTCTAAGGGAAGCAATGTTAATAAGTATACGTATACACAGGTGGGGATTTATACGATTTCAGTGGTTACGTGCTATAGTCTGTATTCAAATTTATCAAGGCCTGTATGCACATATACATGTGCCCAAGTGTTCTGTACTGTGGGGGCTCCAAGAACATGAGTTTATTTGTGGTGCGTGTGTTGTGGGTGGTCAGTTGTTTTTTGTGTACGGTCAGGTGTGAGCCAGTGTGTACTTGTCCTGTGTTTGCATGTGCTGCCAAGAGGCTGAGCCCCCTAGAATGTCAGCTCCATTAGGGCTCAGATTCTTGTCAGTTTCATTTACTGCCACGTCCCCAACATTTGAAACAATGCCAGGTGCCTGACAGGCACTCAGAAAATGTTTGTTGTGTGAGTAAATAGATGAGACCTGCATGAGCTTCTGTACCACCAGGCACTGAGCTTGTGTGCTGCCCACGCTGACTCAGCATCCTGTGAGTGCCCTCCGCACACACTGGACCCTGGACAGTAGGGTTACAGGATACTCCAAATCCCTTCCCACTACCCGACTGTCACCCCAGGCATCTTGGAAAGGAAGAGACCTTTAAGGGAGGCAGGCAGAAAATGAGCAAGGATGGAGTCTCTTCCCCTCTGCCCCAGCTGGGTCAGAACTCTCAGAAGCAGCAGGTTCACTATTTGCCTGGCCTAGGAGGACCCTATTTCACCCCGAAAGGGTCTGTACCCCCACCATCACCTAAGCCTGTAATAGGTAACTAACTGACAAGTCCAGAGACACTGAGAAACTTGTTCAAAGTCACACAACCCAGCATAAGAGAAGGCAGTGTTCAATCCCTGCCTGTTAGCCTGGGACTGTCTACTCACCTTCAAGTGTCATAGATGTGAACCCTCTGAGCCCACTTCCCTGAGCGTGGCAGTGGGGTCATTTCTGACCCAGGGTCACTCTGCAGAGCCTCTCCTAGCCTGCTCTGGGCCTCTGTGTTCTACTCTGATACCTGGATGTCTGGAGAAACCTGGGGAAGAGGGAGCGTTTGCCCAGAGTGGGCAGCAGCCAGCTGGAGTCACATCGCAAGGCTTCCCACCTGTGCCCTCGACTCTCTGCAGCCCAGCCAATCCCTGGGCTTCCTGAAGACTGATCACTTGTTGCTAGGGCAGAACTTGCTCTCTTCAGAGAGCCTCTTTCCTAGCTTCTCTGGGCCATCTTGTGTAAGTGGGGAGGGGCCAGCCAGAGTATCCACTCTGGAAGGCCCTGCTTGATGTCACTGGAGTAGTTTGTCCACCCACTTCAGCTTAGTGGGGGGAGCCAACCTGGGGGCGGGAAGGAAGTGTCTGCCCCAGGGGATTCTGGGTGACTTTTCTCTGTCTCAGCCGAGTTTTCAGGAAGTGTGTGTGTTGGCCAGGGCTGCAGGGGGCGGGGGGAGGCGGAGAGCAGGAAGCTAGAGGAGACCAAAGCTGGATTCAGACGCAGACACACACGTACACGTACACACACTCACTCTCCCAGACAGACTCACAGTCACACACAGAAATACACACTCAGACAAGTGATCACAAACACTCTGACACAAATCACGGGAGTGCAGAGCCAGACCTGGAACCAGACGTGGCCTCAGGCACACCCAGGGAGTGTGGCCAGGCTGTTTGCGAGACCAGCCTGGGTCAGACACAGGCTGAACAGTCAGGTACACGGCGCACACTGGTCCCAACTGGCCAGAACCACGGGAGCTCTTGGGCCCTGGATCCAGAGGGCGTCTGAGGGTGAGCAAGCGGCCGCCGTGGGCTGGGCTGTCGGCCGAGGGAAGGGGGCAGTCTCTTCCTATGGGCCTGGGAGGGCAGGAATCCCAGTCTGTCTGTCTGTCTGTCTGTCACCTCTCCCCAGGTTAGCTTTTCTGTGCTGCTCTCCTCCCCCTCCCTTTTTTACTCTCAGACTTCCCTCTCTTCTTTCACTTTCTCTACATTTTCTGTTTTTCTCCTGCCCTTTCCTTTTCTCCCCTCTCTCTTCCCCGCTTCTGCTCCGGGCTTTCCGCATCTCCATCTCCCCATAAACGTCTCTCCTGGGATCATTGGGAGCCTCCAGGGCCTATCTTCTGGGCTGCCTGGACTGCTCCTCTGTGGGGCCTCTGCCCTAAAGCCATCTGGTGCTGATCTCACTTCTGGCTCCCTGCACCCCCCTGAGGATTCCCTTCAGAGGTTTAGGTGACTTACCTCAGGGTCAAGTTCAAGGGTGCTATAGCTCCGGAAGCTCACCTATCCAAGCCCTCTTGCCCTCCCCTCTTCCAGGCAATAGGGAGACCTGCCAAGGGCTGACCCTTAGTTGGTGTCTTCCTACCCCTTTTTCCAGGCCTGCTGGTGTGGAGGTGTGCCTTTGTTATTGGGGGGATCTCCCCAACTGCTGTAACCCCTAATGAACTCAGTAACCCTGTACTTGAAAGAGTTTCCTCTAAGCAGATTCTGTCTGTGTGGCTGGCCTACCCCTGCACCCTTGGCTCATCTTTCCATAGGGCCCAGCAAACACCTGCACCTTCTCCTCTGGCTAGGCCAGCCCAGGGACGGGGGAGAGGGGCTAGTACAGTCCTGTGCTCCCTGAAGGGTGAACTTCCTCCCCCCACTGCCTTCACAGGCCAGCACTGGGTCAGGCCTAGGAGGCGTGAAGAGCTGCCACGGGAGACCTAGGCCTCAGCCCTTTGCTGTTCATGACAGCAGGGCGCCCAACTGTGAACTTAGAGGAGGGAGCAGTTGGGTGGACTTCCTGAAGGAGGAGGCGTGTCTTGAGCACAGGAGAGTTGATGATTTGGGTCATCATGAGGATTAAATGCAAAAAAAAAAACTTCCAGGAGAATGCCTGGCATAAAGGGGATACTTAGCCAGTGGTAGTTATATTGTTCCAAGGGGATATGCAAAGAGCTGGGTGAAACATTGGTTTTAAAGGTGGGTGCCAGGTCAGTTGGGCACTGCTCTATGGAGGGATGGAGAGCTGCTGACCTCTAGTATTCAGTATGTGAGTGGGGTGATGGTCATTCATTCACTCAAAACGCAGTCACCGAAGCCCCCTCTGTGTTGGATGATGCTGTGGCATGGAGAGGGCTTGGCCTGAGAGGACTCACAGCTTATGCAAAAGCTGAGAGGCATCCAGCAGACATCATGTCTAAGGAGTGATACCCTGGGAAGGACTTTCTCTGCTGTGGCTTGGGCAGAGGTAAATAGAACAGAACCCAGAAAGTGCTAGAGGAGCTGAGCCTTGGGCCTCATGATGGAGAAGGAAGGACAAGGGCAGCCGTGGAGGAAGAAAAAAACATAGGGCTAAGGCATGGGCCCCAAGGAAGACGAGGAAGTGGGGAGTTGGGAAAGTCTGCCCTCGTGGGTGGAGGAGGTCAGGAAGGAGGCCGATGTGTCCAAACCGTGGTCTGACCCCACCTCTTGGCCCTGCTGGTGCAAG
Organism: Madoqua kirkii; assembly: GCA_006408675.1. Taxonomy (NCBI): domain Eukaryota; kingdom Metazoa; phylum Chordata; class Mammalia; order Artiodactyla; family Bovidae; genus Madoqua; species Madoqua kirkii. The sequence goes on from SJYC01015958.1 coordinate 30,589, forward strand.
TCCAGGGGCTGGTTTGGGCTGGGTCCCTCTAAGGCCTGTGTGACCCTTTAGGGAGAAGATCCTGACTCAAGATGGGGTGTAGACCTGGGTCCTTGGTCCTCTGAGGTCAGTACAGTGAAGCAGACAATGAAAGATACAACTATACTGAGTGCTCAGAAGCCTGAAGGCTAGAGAAGCGTCAAAGAGACCCCAACCCAGCCAGGGGTACGAAGGGAGGTGCAAAGTGGAGGAGAAGGATGTATGACTTGCACCTTTGGAAGGAAAAGTAGGAGGTGGCCGGGCAGGGAGCTATGTTCCTGGTGGAAGGAACAGTATGGACAAAGCCTGCAAGTCCGCATTTATGGAAAGCAACTCAGCTCAGGATGGCTGGAGTGTGAGTGGGGGATGAGTTCCAGGCCAGCCTGAGATATTCAGACTGCCCCGTCCTGCATCCCGGCCCATCTGCCTGTGGGGTGACTGAGATCCAGGGGCCACCCTGGAGGAAGGGGCCATGAAGCAGGTTCCTGGTTCAGCCTGTGCAGCCTGGGCCTCCTGCAGGGTGGCCCTGTGGCCTCACCCAGCCACAGCCAGGGTGAGAAAATTGTGTTGACGACTTGTGACCATGGCTCTCTACTGGTTATCAGCAAGCCAGGAAGCAGATCAGAGGGGAACTTGAGGCTTAGAGGTCAAGTGATATGCTTTGTAAGGACACAGATCGATCAGTGGTTCAGCTGGATTGGAGGCCCAGGGCTGCCTGACTGCCAAGCTCTGTCTCTTACCTACAGTGACAGCATTTCTCATTTCACCCAAGAGAGGCCCACTTGCACCTGTGCCCTGACATAGTTATTAATAGTGCCTCTTTTGGGACTTCCTGGTGGTCCAGTGGGTGAGATTCTATACTTGTTCACAATGCAGGGGGCATGGGTTTGATCCCTGGTCAGGGAGCTAAGATCCCACATGCTGCAAAAAAAAAAAAAAAAAAAAAAGTGCCTCTTTTAACTCTTGGAAATCTTATCATTTATATGATTAATTACATGGTCACTCTACTCCTCTGTTCTTACCCATTCTGGCTTGGGACCCTCACATGTCCCCTAACCTATAGATATGTAAGGTTGGCTGTGTATATTTGCTATAGCCCAGTAAAATAAACCTCCTTAGGCTAAGGGCCCAGGCTGGGGTGGCCCCTGCCCTAGAGTGCCTAGCCTTGCTCTGGGCATAATGTGGAGAGCAGATGGGTCCATATGCCACTTGGATGGAGAAGAAAGGGGCTGAAGGAGCAGAGGGGCCAGGAATGAGGGGCAGGCAGAGAGCAGCTTTGCATGGGCGTCTCGGAGGCTGCCCAGAGGAGGCCTATTGAGCCGTGTTCAGAGGTACAGACAAGCTTTCCACAAGCTGAGATGTAGGGAGAGGGCCAGGAGGTGTAGGCAGGAAGAAGTGCTGTGAGCAGGGCTGCTGAGTCCATGCCCAGGCCTGGGATTGATCTCCCGGTCTTGTAGGGTCAGGGGTTAGTGGGAGCATCCCAGCTGGGCTTCAGCTACAGATTGGAGCTGGAGCTGCTCTACGGGGTGCAGGCACTGAGTGGTCAGGACTCTGGCTGGTTTTCGATCACTCTGTGGGCACTGCCCCATCCCCCGGAATTTCCCACATCTGTGCCTTCCTGATACCACTTCTCCTTTCCTGGGCTTGGCCCTGACTCAGCATGGCCCTGGTCCACCATGGTAGGCAGGGAGAGGGATCAGCTAGGAGGCTTCTTGGAAGAGGTGTCTAGAATGAGATTGGGAGGCCCATGGGGTCCCCTTGCTCTGCTTTCTTGGCATACAACCCTTTTCCTGCAAAGACTTTGCTGGGAAAGGAGCCCTTAGCATCTGTTCCTCTCTCCCTTATCACTGTGGTAACAGGGCCATCAGAAATGTGATCACATTTCCTTTTGGATGGAACATCAACTCAGAGCTGTTTGGATCCTGAGCTGTAGCCAGTGTGAGGAGGCGGATCTCAGAGAAGCCCTGGGATCCCGGCTATGGCCTCGTTTGCCCCTGATGGTTGAGTTTGCAGTGTGGTGCTGTACTTCCTGGGCGAACATCCTAGTTGTGGGACCAAGAACAAATTACTTCCTGTCTCCATGTCTCAATTTTCTCGTCTGTAAAGTGGAGATAGCAAGAAGCCTTGCCTTAGGGAACCTTCGTGATGAGTAAATGAATGAATCCACTTAAAGCTCCTGGGAAAGTATACATACACACACACATACTTAATAAGAATTAAGTAATCCAGGTCTTCATTTATTAATTCCTGCTGAGTGCTGGGCATACAGTAGTGAAGAAGGAGGGTATGGCACTTGTCTTAGGGAACCGACATGTTGGGGAACCAGGCCTCACAGATGATCAGGATGGTGGTGGGGGAGGACTGGGGGCCAGAGATGAGAGGGCTGATGCTGCCTGGGTTCTGAGGATGCTCTGTTGCCATCAGCTTTGCCTCAGTGCTGCCTCTCAGTCCTGGGGGAGGCAGGGAGCCAGGCCAACACAGCCCTGCTTGGCATTGGAAGGATAGAGGCTGTCCCCCGTGCTCTGAGCATGTCTGATTGGTCCTGATCCAACATCCTAGAGCTCTGTTCTCAGCTGACCACAGGCTGGGCCTCCAAGGGCCCCTTCCTATTGGAGTCTGGGAGACTGTGTGTGATAGTCTGCTTTGGACTTTAGACTTGACTAGCTGGGAGCTGACACCACAGGTCGTGCCCTCGGGCCTGCCTTTTATTTGCTTCCCTCTTGACCCTATTGGCCAACCTTTCCACCTACCTATCCATGCACCTGCCCATCCAGCATGCTCTTGTTGCTATCTCAGCCAGGCCCTGTACTAGGTGGGCTGTGGGGATAGAGTCAAGATCTAGGCTGCCCTTGCCCTAAAGAGATTCAGGGTCACATTGGGGAGACAGCCTGGTACAGTGCTCATTGTAGGGGGAGTCTTCACAGATCCAGCTAAACTCCTACCCTAGGCCCACTTGGCATCAGATTCTCTGAGAAGCATAGAGAGAGGGAAGAGCTGGCCACCAGGACAGCGGTGGGTCTTCCTCTGCTGGAGGGTCCTCCTGGCAGTCACTGCTGCCGTCCACACACCTTTCTGGGAGCCATTCTCTGTGGTCCTCCAGGGGGCAGTTTGGGGGTGGGGGATGAGACTCACAGTGGACAAGTGTGGGAGCCACCCTGGCTTGGAGATCTCTTGCTCCAAGGAGCCAGTATGTCTTCTAACAATCTAGTAGGTGTGGCTTCAGGTCCTTTGCACAGCCCAGTAACAAGCTACCACACTCTGGGAAGCCCAGAGCTCCAGCTTCTCCCTCAGGTCAAGAGATCACTTAAAATGTCTCCTAGTCCAGGTGCAGTTCCGCACTCAAGCCACTCTTGCCAAAGGTAGTGTTGCCTGGGAGTGTGGCTGACATACCACCTTTATCAGGTTTCTAGGGAGAAAGAATTTTGTCCATTATTTACCTACAGAGAAGAAGAAGATAGAGTTCAGAGTGATGTAGAAGTAGCCACTATGTATCCTAAGAAGCATCCAGACTGTGGCCTCAGGGTTCAAGTCTGGCTTAGATGCTAGCACAGTACCTGGCACAAAGGAAGGTGTTACTAAAAATTGGGTTACTTGGAATAATTCACCTAAAAGCTCATCACAGAGGATAACATGGGTAGGGCCTAGGGGAGCAGGAAGGAGGGGTCAGGAAAGACTTTGAGAGAAGGGGCATTGAGTGAGAAGTTAAAGGATGAGTAGCTCTCAGTGCAAAGAAATAGAGGAAACAGGAGAGTGGAAAAGACTTGAGGTCTCTTCAAGAAAATTAGAGATACCAAGGGAACATTTCATGCAAAGATGGGCACAATAAAGGACAGAAATGATATGGACCTAACAGAAGAAGATATTAAGAGGTAGCAAGAATACACAGAAGAACTATACAAAAAAGGTCTTCACGACCCAGATAATCACAATGGTATAATCACTTACCTGGAGCCAGACATCCTGGAATGCAAAGTCAAATGGGCCTTATGAAGCATCACTACGAACAAAGCTAGTGGAGGTGATGGGATTCCAGTTAAGCTACTTCAAATCTTAAAAGATGATGCTGTGAAAGTGCTGCACTCAATATGCCAGCAAATTTGGAAAAGTTTAGCAATGGCCACAGGACTGGAAAAAGTCAGCTTTCATTCCAGTCCCAAAGAAAGGCAATGCCAAAGAATGCTCAAACTCACACAATTGCACTCATCTCACTTGTTAGTAAAGTAGTGCTCAAAATTCTCCAGGGTAGGCTTCAACAGTATGTGAACCATGAACTTCCAGATATTCAAGCTGGATTTAGAAAAGGCAGAGAAACCAGAGATCAGATTGCCAACATCTGTTGGATCATCAAAAAAGCAAGAGAGGTCCAGAAAAACATCTATTTCTGCTTTGTTGACTATGCCAAAGCCTTTGATGGTGTGGATCACAATAAACTGGAAAATTCTTCAAGAGATGGGAAAATCAGACCACCTGACCTGCCTCCTGAGAAATCTATATGCAGGTCAGGAAGCAACAATTAGAACTAGACATGGAAGAACAGACTGGTTCCAAATTGGGAAAGGAGTACATCAAGCTGTATATTATCACCCTGCTTATTTAACTTATATGCAGAGTACATCATGAGAAACGCTGGGCTGGATGAAGCACAAGCTGGGATCAAGATTGCTGGGAGAAATATCAATAACCTTGTGCAGATGACACCACTCTTACAGCAGAAAGCGAAGAAGAACTAAAAAGCATCTTGATGAAATTGAAAGAGGAGAGTGGAAAAGTTGGCTTAAAACTCAACATTCAGGCATCTGGTCCCATCACTTCATCACAAATAGATGGGGAAACAGTGACTGACTTTTTTTGGGAGGGGCTCCAAAATCACTGCAGATGGTGACTGCAACCATGAAATTAAAAAGACACTCCTTGGAAGAAAAGTTATGACCAACCTAGAGAGCATATTAAAAAGCAGAGACATTACTTTGCCAACAAAGATCCGTCTAGTCAAAGCTGTGGTTTTTCCAGTAGTCATGTATGGATATGAGAGTTGGACTATAAAGAAAGCTGAGCACAGAAGAATTGATGCTTTTGAACTGTGGTGTTGGAGAAGACTCTTGAGAGCCCCTTGGACTGCCCCTTGGACTGAAAGGAGAGCAAACCAGTCCATCCTAAAGGAAATTAGTCCTGAATATTCATTGGAAGAACTGATGCTAAAGCTGAAACTCCAGTACTTTGACCACCTGATAACAAAGAACTGATTTATTTGAAAAGACCCTAATGCTGGGAAAGACTGAAGGCAGGAGAAGGGGATGACAGAGGATGAGATGGTTGGATGGCATCACTGACTCAATTTACATGAGTTTGAGTAAACTCTGGGAGTTGGTGATGGATAGGGAGGCCTGGCATGCTGCAGTCCATGGGGTCTCAACGAGTTGGACATAACTGAGCAACTGAACTGAACTGAGATCTCTGATCAGAAACCAGGGAGCAAGGTATTCCTGGAGGAAGCAAGAGCAGGAGCCAAGGCCTGGCATCGTGTTCATGCCTAGCCCTTCCTTGCTTTCTTGGTGGTCATACACTCTTAGCTACTGCCAGAGACACTGGGCAGTAGAGAGGCTGAGGTCAGCAGTGGGGAAAGTGGCCCACTGCTCGGGTGCTCCTTCTCAGTCCTTGCTGGGCGCTGGCAGATATGGCAGTTGGTGCCAGGCTTCCAGGGCTCAGGTATCTGATCCGGCTGGTGGTCTCTGCCTCCTGTGTTGGCCTGTGACACGCCACGTCTTGTTTAATCCTCCAGCCACCCTGCCACAATGGGTTGGTAGTCCTCAATTCACCAAAGAAGAAACTGAGGCTCAGAAAGGCTAGGTGGTTGCCTCAGGGCACACAGGAACTGAGACCGAGGCAAGGCTCAAACCCACGTCTCTGATGCTGAAGCCCTTTGGAGACACTCAGCCTGCAGGGAGCAGTGTGATCTGTGCTGAGACAGACAGACAGACAGGAGTCTAGTGGCTGTGGGAGCCCAGGCCTTGGAGTCTGGAGGGCTTCCTGGGGCAGGGGTAGCAGAGATGAGAAGCAGGGAGTGTGGTGGATTCAGATGAGTTTGAGAGGTCTGAGGGCGCTCAGAGTATGGTGCATATCCAAGACAAGAAAGGTGTTCGTGAGCCAGAGATCCACGACTTGTTGCCTCAGGACTTGGTTTCTATGCCCTTGATGCCCATTTCAGTCTTGTCTCATCCATTCTCAGACAAACGCTGCCTTCTTAAAAGCTCAGGTCCAACCTTCTCGGATTCCCTAGGCTGGGAAGCAAACTGTCTCCCACCCCCTTCTGGTCTTCAGCCCTGTTTTAGAGTGGAGACCCAGTGGGTACGTGTAGCTAAAGGTAGCACTTTGGGGCCGGTTGACCCTGCCCAGCAGTGCAGGGCTAGCTCATGAAGCCGAGGAAGGCACCTGCTTTGGGGAGCCTGGAGGGTTTGGGCAGGGGAGTGAGGCAAGGCAGGCTTACCTCTGAGTGTGGAATGAATGGGTTGTGCTGCAGCTCAGGGGAGCTTGGGGCTTCATGAGTTTGAGTCCGGGCCCTGTTGCAGTGTTGCTCACTCAGTGATCCAGCCACACTGAGGTTGATGCCCAACTTTTGGTCTGTTCCCAGCCTTCCCTCCAAGGAAGTGGAGTTACTATCACCACCATCACCGCCCCCTCCCCAACCGGAGCCTGTGGAGCACATGAGTTTGAGTCTGGGCCCTGTTGCAGTGTTGCTCACTCAGTGATCCAGCCACACTGAGGTTGATGCCCAACTTTTGGTCTGTTCCCAGCCTTCCCTCCAAGGAAGTGGAGTTACTATCACCACCATCACCGCCCCCTCCCCAACCGGAGCCTGTGGAGCCCCCGGCCACTTTCGCCAGGGGGCCTTCTCAGCCCCTGTCTGCACCTTGCAGCCCCCCAGAGGTCCCTCCGAAGCCCCCCCGCCTGCCCCCGGAGTTTGGTGAGTGCTGTAATGCAGCATGGGACTTGGGGCGGGTAGCCTGGGTTCAGGGCTGAAGAGTCTGTAAGGATGCAAGGATCACACTCCCCTTTGTCCTGGGCCCTGCCACTGACCCGCTGTGTGGCCCTGGACAGGTAAGCATCCTTCCCTTCAGCCTCTGAATGGAGACAGCACCCAGCTCTCTAGCCGACTGACTGTTAGGTGGGGCAGATGGCAGACTTCTTGAGTTACTCATGGTTTAAAGTCTAGGACTATTTTCCGTGGTCATGGGCAGTTTGCTTTTCCTTGGCTTGTCCACTTTTCTTGAGTCTCAATTCTTGGTTTGTTTTTTGTGGGTTTTTTTTTAGCCTTTTTAGGAGAGTCCCTGCCCTGACCCCCGAGCTTGCTGCCTAGTTAGACCTCCTTGTGGCGGCCTGGCCTCTCCTTCGGCTACCCCCTAATTCTGTCCTGTGAAGCCTCAAGAGTATAAATAGCACTTCCTGTCCCTTGTGCCTTGTTTTGAAAGCCAGGCCAGAGTCGGGACAGGGGTCACTCATAGGCTGGGGGAGGCCTGGTCTCCTTGCTTCTGAGTCTCTCCCACCCGTCTACCTCCCCAGATGACTCTGACTACGATGAGGTCCCAGAGGAGGGGCCGAGGGCCCCCGCTGCCGTGATGCCCAAGAAGGTAGGGTAGGTGGTGGTTTGGGTTGGGCTGTCAGCATGGAGGGGGCCACCCGCTGCCTTCCAGACCCTGGGGACTCCCCGACAGAGAGTGGGCAGCCGACTCCCTGGAGAGTTCCCTTCCTCTTCTCTGCCCAGCTGTGCAAGGATCTAGGGGCTCTGGTTTGTGGCTCCAGATCTAGTCTTAAGCTGCATCTTGGATGGCTGTGTGACCGCCTCTCTCCCTCTCTTTTGGGGTATCTGTCCCTGTGTCTGTCTGTCTCACTTTCTGTGTCCCTGTCTCTCTTGAATGTCCTAATTCTCCATCCATGTCTTTATCTCTTTATCTTCCTGTCTTTGTCTCTGACCTGGGCCCCTGCCTGCACTGGTCTTCTCTGTGTGACCCCATCTCCCTGGGTCCCTGGCTAGTCTGCCAGGGGTTGGGGAGGAGAGGTGGGTGAGGAAACAGAAGTGCCGAGTTGTGTGGGCACTGGGCCTGCACAGAGGGTCGTGTGGCAGCCCTTAGCAGTGTGATCTCGGGCTTGAAGGAGAGTGTGACACTGAGTGGGTCTGGGGGGCAGGAGGATCCCGCAGCAAGTCAAGTCCCACGGGCCGTGCGTGTGGCCAGCCTGCTGAGCGAGGGGGAGGACCTGTCTGGAGACGACCAAGGGGATGAAGATGAGGATGACTATGCCTACGAGCATGTCCCCAAGTAAGTGTCCACTCCCCTCGGGTGGTTCTCCCAACCCGCCACCTCCTTCCCCACGCCCAGCCCGTTCTCTCCATCTCCTCCGCCCCAGCTCTGCGGGAGTCCCCACGCTGGCCCCCTCATCCCCTCTCTTCTCCCCACAGTGGTGACTGGCACACTAGCAGTCTGAGCTCATCTTTGCCCAGCAGCCTCCTGACCCCTGAGCTTCCCCCGCACCCCATGGACGGGCTGCCTGTGGGCCCCACCCCCACCCCAGTGGTCATCAAGGCTGGCTGGCTGGACAAGAACCCCCCGCAGGGGTGAGTGAGGCCTGTTGGGTTGTTCTGGTGCTCTGCATGGGATGGGCTCAGTCTAGTATGTTTGGTATCACGGATCAGAAAACCAGAAGGGACAAGGTTATTTGAGCAGATCTCCCTCTAGGTAGACTGTAACTGCCCATCATCCCCACCAGATTTATGTGTTATTACCTTTAAAACTGGGAAGTCCTTTTCCTGGTGGTCCAGTGGGCAAAACTCTGTGCTCCTAAAGCAGTGGGGACAGGTTCAGTCCATGGTCAGGAAACTTAAGAGTCCCCTAGGCTGCATGGCGTGGCCAAAAGCAAAACAAGAAAATCCCCAGGAAGTCCTACTTTGAGTCTGATTTCATTCACTCTTGCTATAGGTAAAGTCCATTTTCTTCTCCATGATCATTGGGGATCCTTCCTGCCTTCGATCTGGCTGTTCCTAACTTTGTATGTGACTGCCGCAGCGGGCTAGGGTGATCTTGGAACTGCTCCCTAATTCCCAGTCCTTTGCTCTGTTGTTGTTCTGCGTCTCCCTCTCCAGATCTTACATCTATCAGAAGCGATGGGTGAGACTGGATGCCAGTCACCTGCGATACTTCGATAGTAACAAGGTGAGGCTGTTAGTCCCTGACATGACCCTGCTCCAGCCTGAACCCTGACACTGGGCCCAGGCAGAGTCCCTGCCTCGATGAGCCCTCACCAGAGCTCTGCTGTGACTCCTTGGACTGTGTCTTCCTGGCCCATTGACCAGCCATGGCCTTGGCCCGGGTTGGTATAGGGACTGTCACTGACCCCTGTGGGAGATGGGCTGCCACCTTCATTCCAGCAGAGGTTGAGGGGGTCACAGAGGGGCTGGGCCTCTACGGTCCTCACCCCCACAGTCTGGCTTCTCTCCCCTAGGATGCCTACTCAAAGCGCTTTGTCCCTGTGGCCTGCATCTCCCGAGTGGCTGCCATTGGGGACCAAAAGTTCGAAGTGATCACGAACAACCGGACCTTTGCCTTCCGGGCAGAGAGTGATGGTAGGGAGTGGGGTGGAGAGAAGACTGGCAGTTCGGCCTGAGCAGTGAGGGAGGAGAGCCAAGGAACGTCTGATCCCCCCATATCAGACCCAGAGAGGAGTCAACCCTCTGTGAAGTAGGGGAGGGGAGGGCCCTCTCTGACCAGCTTTGTGCTTGAGACACCACTGAGTCCTCAGCACCATACATCCCCATTTCAGGAGATACAGGCTCAGAGAGGCCAAGGGCCTTGCCCACCCCAAGTAGCACAGCTGGGATTGGAGCCTGAGCTGGTCCACATCAGAGAACTTGGAGATGACAGAGAAAGGAGGGCTAGTCTGGGTGGACTTTCTGGCAGTGGTGTTGCCTGAAGAGCTTGGAGTGGGGACCCTGAGGAAGCCCCTGCCTGTCTGAGCTTGGGCTTCCCCTTTCCCTTTGCCCACAGCGGAGCGGAAGGAGTGGATGCAGGCCCTGCAGCAGGCGGTGGCTGAGCAGCATGCCCGGGCCCGCGCATCTAGTGCTTACCCACTGGGCGTTCAAGGCTCAGAGCCCCATGACCATGCCGGCAGCCTGGAGCTGCGTGGCTTCAAGAATAAACTCTACGTGGCCGTGGTCGGGGACAAAGTTCAGCTTTACAAGAATCTGGAGGTGTGACTGGTCTGCCAGGCTGCTGAACTTCTCCTTTGTCCCCTGCCCACCAAGTCCCTTAGTCCCGCCTTTAACCCACCTGGTCCTTCAGCCCCAGCCCTCCGTCCTGGTCCCTCAGGCCCACCTGCTTCGTCCTCAGCCCTCCCCTTGCCTTTTCCCTCTTCTCTTGACTCAGCCCTTTGCCTGCTGCCTCGTCCTGCTGCTTGTTCTGACCCCTTCTCCCGCCTGGTCCCTGAGTGTTACCCTCTCATCACCACCTGGGCCCTTGCACCCCCTACTTATTGCAACATGGCCTCTGATCGAGGTCCGTTTACCCATGCCCAGATTCTTGAGCCCTCCCATACCTCCTTCCTGGGCACTTTCTAGTCCATAAAGTCCCACTTCCCCTTCCTCTCTCCCTCGTCCCTGGGTCTTGGCGCCCCACCCCCCAACCTTGCCCTCACCCCTTCCCACCCCCTACCAGGAGTACCACCTGGGCATTGGCATCACCTTCATTGACATGAGCGTGGGCAACGTGAAGGAAGCAGCCGACCGGCGCAGCTTTGACCTCACCACCCCCTACCGCATCTTCAGGTGAGCCTCCCGCCCCTTGTTCACCTGCATCCTCACTCCCTGATCGTATTTTCTTCTTGCATGTGGAGGAAGCTGCCCCTACTTCTAGGTTCCTTTTCTCCTCTCTCTCCCCAGCCCTGCCCACCTTGCTGGGCCTTGCTAACCTGCTCTCATCCCTTCCAAGAAGTCTCACACCCCCTCCCTGTCCATCACTGTCTCCTCTTCCCTGCCACACTGCCGTGCTGCCCACTCACCTGCTGTCCCCCGCGGCCTGCCGTGCTCCGCCCACAGGTGCTTGTCTGGCAGTGCCAGTGGCTTGAGATCCAAGGCTGCTCTTCACTCCCTGTCTCGCGCCCATCCTGTGTGCTGCTCTGAGCCTCCAGGACTCTGCCCGCTTGGTTTCCTCTGACCTCAGCTGCCCATCAGTGATCTGTCTCTGTTCTCCATCCTTTCCCTGGAGAAAATTGCCCACTCACAGACCTTCAGTCACCTCCTCTGAGGCTCTGTGCCGTGCCTGGATTCAAATGCTTTGTATTAGTCAGCTCAGCTGCCGTGACAGAATACCACAGACCCCAGATCCTAAACAACAGGTTTATTTTCTCACAGTTCTGGAGGCTGGAAGTCCAAGGTCAAGATGCTGTCAGGGTTAGTTTCTGGTGAGACCTCTCCTCCTGGCTTGTAGGTGACTCCCTCCTCCTCCCTGGGTCCTCAAAGGCCTTTCTATGTGCACGTGGAGAGAAGGGTGTCTGGTGTCCCTTCCTCTCTTTATAAAGTAGCCAGTCTTGTTGGGTCAGAGCCCTGCTCTTACAACGTCACTTAACCTTAATTACCTCCCTTAGTGGCCCTGTTTCCAGATGGAGTCACACTGTGGTTTGAGGCTTCAGGGGACAGAATCAGTATAATATCCTGGGCCTGTCACTGGGTCACTGTGTGACCTGGACAAATCACGTGACCATTCTGTGCCTCGGTTTCCTTCTCTGTGAGCAGGATCACAGCCGTCTCTGTAAAGCCATTATCTGACACAGCATCTTCATCCCTCCATGTCGTCTTTTTGTCCTTAGTCAGATCTTCTCTGCCTCCGGTGGCTCTTTCTCTTGAACTCTAGACCTGCATGTCTGATAGTTCTGTGGACATTCCCCGCTTAGTCCCTCCTCAACTCACTGTTCCTCCCTGGCCCCCGTCTCCACCCGCGGGGACCCTGCCTCGCCTGCTCACCGCTGAGCAGACCTGTCCCCACCCTTCTTCCCTCCATCACGTTTCACTGCCATGTGGCCCCTCTCCTGCAGGCCCTAGGCCTGTGGGCCTTCTGGCCTGGCTCCTGCTTCCTCACCCTTTGGCTGTCTATCTGTGACCACCGGAGGGTTCTTTTTCTTTTTTGAAAGCCAAGTTTGCATTTGTTCATTTGTTACATTCGTAGTCAACTTTGGTTGACATTTGTGGCCAGAGATTCTTTGCCATCCTCCTTAACCACCACGTGACTAGTGGACACTTTCTCTGGAGTTTTCCTTCCCTGTCAGTTTTACAGAGCCTTGCCCATTTCCCTAGTTCCTTGTTGTCATGAACTTTAATTCAGTTGATTTGGTATTCAGCAGCAAGGGCCTCCACCAGCCTGACACACCCTCAGTCAGATGTAAGTACACAGAGATGGGCTTCACACTTGGCTAAAGCCTTGGCATTTTGCAGATTTAGTACACTAGGACTTAATGGATGAGGGTGGTCTTCACACCTCTTGTGTTGACGTGTTGACATCTATTCCATCTCCAGCAGCAGTACCTGCCTTGGCCATGGCAGTGTGTTACGGGTGAGCTGAATCTTGAGTGCACACGTGAGACTTGGTGGCAATAGGGAAGGAGCCAGAGGGAAAAGATCTCTGTACCCCCCCTGAAACCTGCTGCTGCTTCTCTGTTGTCCTCTGGGTGCACTTTGACCTCCTCTGCATGGCACCAGTTTGCCCTCCCTGTCTGTCAGCTTCTTTTCTGCCAGTATGCCCACTGGATGCCCTGTGTACCCTCATGTCCCTTTGCACGCGCTGTTCCTTCTGTCTTGAACACCTTCCCGCCTCTTCACCTCACCACCCCTCTCATCTGTCAGGTCTGCTCCGTTTCTTCCCAGCATCACTTTCTACTCTCTGGGTGGGGCTGAGGTTGCGGGGTCCCTGTTGCTGTCCATGCCCATCCTCCCACGGGCCCTGGGTGCCTCCCTCTTCTGGCTCTCAATACGTGGTTACCCCTACTTCATGCTATGCCCCCTCAGGTTGCCCCCAGTCTCACTGGGCCCTTTCCCAACCAGTCCCCCACCCCACTCCTGTGTCCCCAGCTTCTCAGCCGAGTCAGAGCTGGAGAAGGAGCAGTGGCTGGAGGCCATGCAGGGAGCCATCGCCGAGGCCCTGTCCACCTCGGAGGTGGCCGAGCGCATCTGGGCCATGGCCCCCAACAGGTTCTGTGCTGACTGTGGGGCTGCCCAGCCTGACTGGGCCTCCATCAACCTCTGTGTTGTCATCTGTAAGCGCTGTGCAGGTATGAAGTGAGCAGGGTGCCAGGCCAGGGCAAGACAGGCCTGGGGTGTCCAGAAGGCAGGTGATTTGTCTGGCTGGAGGGGCTGGAGCAAAGGCAGTGTCAGAGAGCATCACTGATGAAGTGGCACCTATGTGTCAAGCCTTTCCCACCATGATTAACCTGCATGGCAGGGATTCAACTTCTCACGTACCATGGGGACTCTGAGGCACAGAGAAGGAAAAGGGCTTCTTCAGGGTCCCTTGGCAAGTAAGTGAGTCTGGATTTGAGCCCAGGCCTGTTGGAATCCAGCACCCCGGTCACATCAGAGGAGCCAGAAGTAGGCTAGGTCAGGCAGGGCTTTGCAGGCAGAGGCGAGAGCTAGTGTTTTCATCCACAGGGGGATGGAACTGTGTGCAAACTGCAGGCCTAGCCCTGGGGTCCTGCCCAAGGCCTCTCCCTGACTGCCCCCACGGGCCCTGGGTTGTGGTGGGGGGAGGGGGCTGCTCCTGTAAAGCAGAGGCCCCCCTGATGACCATGTGTCTGGCCTTCTGTCTGCAGGGGAGCACCGTGGCCTGGGTGCTGGTGTTTCCAAGGTGCGGAGCCTGAAGATGGACAGGAAGGTGTGGACGGAAACACTCATCGAGGTGGGGAGCCAGCTGTGTTTGGGGTCTGTCCTCCTTGGCTGTTGCCTGGGTCTCCCACCCATTTCCGCCCCCCTCACCAGCCCCAATGCCTTGGAGCTAGAGAGACCTTCGGGATCATCTAGTAGGTGGAGTTTGGAACAAGTTGATTTTTGGCAAAGTTAGCAAACTGGCTGTTGAGCTAAGAATGTTTTTACAATTTTTTAAAGGTTGCTAAAAAAGAAGAAGAAGAAAAAGAATATGTCACAGAGACTATCCTGCAAAGCCTAAAATATTTACTTCATTTTATCTCTGCTCACGTGTGCCAGTGGATCTGAGTCTGTCCTTTTGGGGGATACTCACGTGTGTACATTTATGCCTGTGTGCGTGGGGTTGCCAGGTACTTATATGTGTGATAGTCACAGGGTCAAACCTGCAACAGGAGGCTGGACCAGGGCCTGACCACACACCACCTTCCTTACTGCCCCAGCCAAGCTGCAGACTCCAGAGCAGTTTGGGTGTCATATCCCCTGTGACTTAGGGTTAGAACCCCGGTTTACAGAGGATACTGAGACACAGGGAGAGAAAATGACCTTCCCGGAGTCACAGTGTGAGTCAGTGGCGGCTGGGACTGTTTCTGCTTTGTTCTCTGCTCTGACTCCAGCACCCCACGCAGCACCTGGCAAGCAGGCAAACTGGGGGGCCCAGGAAATAACTGTGGCACAAGTGACGAGCACAGTGAAAGAATGCATACCCTGAGTGCCGGAGCCCTGCAAAAGTCTGCCCTCACCCCTCTTCCTCTGAGCCCAGAGAGGAATGTCAGGGACAGGAGATGTTTCCATAATCCCTGTCCACCCAGTTGGCTGACAGGCTAGGCCCTCACCAGCTGTGATAGTCTTAGGAATGCAGAGTTCCAGATGTGGGACTAGGTGGGGAGATGGCAAGGCACCCAGCCAGACACCCAGCCTGGGCCTCCACCTGTTAGACTGTCTGCCTCTGGTCCTATAACTGAGCTGGGGGACTGGGCTCAGGCCCAGCGTTAGTGAGGGAGCACCCAGGGCCACCAGCAGGCCAGGTGGTCCCCTCAGCTTCCCTGATGGGAGAGTGGGCGGATGCCCTGGCTCTTCTAGTCCCTCACTTACCAACCTCAAAACCAAGGCTTTGCTAGGCACGGGCCCCAGCTGTAGGCTGCCCTTCTGACCTCTCTCCTGCACCCACAGCTCTTCTTACAGCTGGGCAATGCTGCCGGGAACCACTTCTGGGCACCAACGTGCCCCCTAGCGAGGCCCTGCAGCCCAGCAGCAGCCCCAGTGCCCGGCGGTGCCACCTCGAAGCCAAATACCGCGAGGGCAAGTACCGCCGCTACCACCCACTCTTTGGCAACCAGGAGGAGCTGGACAAGGTCAGGGTACTGGGCCCATGAGGCCTCCTGAAACCACCCCCTTTACTCATGCCCCCATCATTCCTCACTCTGTCTCAGCCCAGCTTTCCCACTAGCTCAGAGTGAGGAGCGGTCCTGTAGGGAAACTGACTCCCAGACGGCAGAAGACACTGCCTAAGCCACAGGGACAGTTGGGACAGAGGAGGAGCCAGGCCTGACCCTTGGGCCAAGGCCACGTCCCCAGCATCTGTCTGCCTCCCTCCCTCCCTGATTCCTCTATCTCCGCACCCAATCCTGCTCCTTCTGAATCCTGCCAAAAGGAGTGAACTTGATGGGGATGCTATTTCCTGTCAGGCTCATGAAAAACAGCTGGCTGCTCCGGCCCACCCCCTCATCCACACCCCACTCAAGATGAGGCCCCTCATGGGCCCCCAAGCTCCGGCAGACCGGGAGCCAAGCCCTGTCTCTGGTCTGGCTTGGCCTGAGTGGGAGGTAACTGCCTCTGAAGCAGGGGGCTGCCACTTACGACCTCTGATCAGCCCTTCCCCCAAGTAGCCCCACCCAGTCAGGCTCAGTCCGGTTAGAAGCCCAGTGGGAGCCAGGCCTCCACCTCCCAGGAACCCAGGCGTCCAGCCCCCAGCCCAGCCCAGTCTAGCCACCAGCCAGGAGGGGCGGCAACTCCCATTGGTTGGGAGGGATGGGCAGGCGGTGAGGAATTCAAATGTGGGAGGAATGAGCTACAAAGCAACCCCCCCTCTGCCCTTCCTCAAGGCAGAGGGAGCTTGAGATCCTCTAGAGAACAGGCCTGGTGGCTAACGGTCCCAGGGGGCTGTTGGCAGGGTGAGGCCTGGGTGGCTGGGACCCCTAAGGGGATGCCCCGCCCAGCTCACACCCTTTGCCCTTTCTTTTCTCCTCTTTGTCAGTCTTCCTCCTTTGCTTCTCCTTCACTCTGAGGGTGGGCCCTTGACCTGGGTGGCTCCTTCCTCTTCCTCCCTTGCCCCTGCATGACACTGTCCCACTGGCCCCTGACTCCGGCTGGGCCTGACCCTCCCCCCTCCCCCCTTCCAGGCCCTGTGTGCCGCAGTCACCACCTCAGACCTGGCTGAGACCCAGGCGCTCCTGGGCTGTGGCGCTGGGGTCAACTGCTTCTCGGGGGACCCCAAGGCCCCCACGCCCCTGGCTCTTGCCGAGCAGGCGGGACAGACACTGCAGATGGAATTCCTTCGGAACAACCGGACCACAGGTGAGTGGGACTGTTCAGCTCAAGGGATGGCACCTCCCTGCTGCCAGGCTCAGGCCCTTGGGAGGGGATGGATGCTGGTTGTTGGGTGCCAGTGGAGGGGTATTGCCCTGTGAGGTCTGGTTCATATACCACTTGAGCTGTCATGCAGCTTTTCCAGGGGCCCTGTGCAACAGTGTGTGTGTGACATTTACATGACTTTTGGGCATTTGTGTCTCTGGCTTCCCCTTCATACATGTGTCCCTTTGTGTCTGCATCTCTCTTTATGTGTTTGTGGGTCCCTCCCTGGCCCACAGTGTGGGACCTCCGGGCAGTGTCCATGAGTCTGGGTCTGTGTGTCTCTGAGCTGCTGTGGCTCTGCTTCCTTGCACCTGGGGGTGTCGAGGGCCTCAGGGTTTGTGTGTGTGTGTGCAGAGCGTGTCTGTGTTGCTGTCTATGTTGGGGGGTGTACTGCATTTCCTGTGTGTGGAGGGACTCGCCCGGGCAGCCCTGTCTGCGTTCTCTGGGTGGGGCTCTGTTGCAGTTGGGTTGGGTCCCATTTGGCTCCCACTCCCGGGGTAGCAGAGAAGCGGGTGGTGGGAGTGAGCGTCTCTGGTCATGGCCCAGTACTAGCCTCTGGGGCTACATCGCAGGATCAAGGGTGGAGCCCGGCGGCCAGGACTCTGGGCTCAGGGCCATGGGTGGGTGGGGCGCACTGGGCTGGAGGGAGCCCAGGTGTCCGGGAAGGCACAGGAGACCACCCAGCTGGCTTGGGCTTTGGGACCGCTGGGAGCAGGGCTGGAGCCAGGCTGCTTCCTTAGGCTTTGCATTGTCTGAGACAAGCTCCCTCTGGGGATTGTTAGAGAGTTTGCTCCAGGCCCCCCTCATTCTAGTGTGCTGGCCCTGTGCTTCCAACAGGAAGAGCTGGGCTGGAGAGTCAGGGAAGCTCCCTGGAAGGAGAGGTACTGGAGCCAGGCCCTGTGAGTGGGAGGGAATTTACACAAAGTGGGAAAGGTGGAGAAAGGTTTAGGCAAGATCCAGAATGCGGCAGTAGGAGCCCAAGGGTGCTAGTCAGGGAACGGTGCTAGGGAGCAGGGGTGGGTGAGCTGAGTGCCAGCTTAAATACCCAGTCCGGGTGAGGGTGAAGGGGTACTCCCTTGGATAGTGACCAGCCACTCTTTCCCTCCCTTCCCCAAAGAGGCACCTCGGCTGGATTCAGTGAGGCCCCTGGAAAAGCACTACTCCGTTATCCTGCCAACTGAAGCTCCCTGGAAGGAGAGGTTCTGGAGCCAGGCCTTGTGATTGGGACGGAATCTACACAAAGTGGGAAAGGTGGAGAAAGGTTTAGGCAAGATCCGGAATGTGGCAGTAGGGGCCCAAGGGTGCTAGTCAGGGAGCAGTGCTAGGAAGCTGGGGTGGGTGAGTTGAGTGCCAGCTTAAATACCCAGTCCAGGTGGGGGTGAGGGGGGACTCCCTTGGATAGTGACCAGCCACTCTTTCCCTCCCTTCCCCAAAGAGGCACCTCGGCTGGATTCAGTGAGGCCCCTGGAAAAGCACTACTCCGTTATCCTGCCAACTGTGAGCCACAGCAGCTTCGTCTACAAGACTGCTTCTGCAGGGAAGCTGCTGCAGGACCGCCGGACCCGGGAAGGTGGGTGCCAGGACCCTGCCCTGGCCATGGCATTCTGGTATGGTGGCAGGGCCAGAGAAGCCAGAGCTGGCCAGGCTGGGGGACCCCCCGGGGGCACAAGTGCACTCTGGTCTAGTCACCCTGCAGGGTGTCCTGAGGGTGGTCTTGGGTATACAGTGAGTGCTTAATAAATGGGCTGATCCGGTGAGAGTGGAGCATGGCACTGCAGACTGAGTCACTTTCAGAGTTTCCTTGAGCTCAAAGAAGCCCTTTATTGAGCGCCTACTAGGTGTGGGCCCTGTGCTGGGCTAGCTGGTGTTTGGAGTACTTGGATGTTGGGAAGTTTAAAGACTAAGCTTAAAGCTCTATCATCTCTCTCCTTAGTCTTCCATTTACTCCCATCTCTGAGTACAATCTGAGTACAGTCCTCCCAGTTCCTACAAGGACGCGCGCAGGTTGGCTGCCCCACCCCATTACCTTGCTGACTCCTCTCCAGCTTTACTGGCCTCCTTGCTGAAAAACATACATACTCACTAGACGCTTTGTACTTGTGGTTCCCTCTGCCCAAGGTGCATTTCCCTAAATATCTGCATGGTTAGTCCCCTACTTAGAAACAGATCTCTTTCAGTGTCACTCCGTGAAGACTTTATTCCCAGCCACTTAATCCAAAATAGCAAGCCCTTCTTACCCTAGTTTCACACTACTTACTTGACCTTAATTTGTATATTTCTGAGTCTGTTTATGGTTCTCTGCGGGCCTGTGTGCTGCAGGGCCACAGGATGGGGAATGACTGAGGCAGGACGGGGGTCCTGTAGGAAGCTCAGCCTGGGAGGCAGCCTCTGGGGCACACCGCCCTCAGGGGAATGTCACGTCCTCCTAGACAGGATGACTCTGCTGTGTGAGCACTGTTGAGGCCATTGCTCACTGCATCCCTCAGCACCCCCAGAGGAAGCTCTCCAACTCCCAGGTTTCTTGGGAACTCTGTGCAGCTCACCACCTCACTGCCTCTGAGGCACTGCCCCTAGTCTGCTTCCCTCTGCTTGGCAATATCATTTATGTAACTGCCTGACTCATCTGTGTTTTGTTTTGTTTTTTTTTTTGCCGTGGATGCCAGGAAGCTCTGAGCCTATGTGATGCTCAGTACTATGAATTATACAAGCCTATGTGACCTTGACAGTCTGTATTTTTTCCTGCTTTCCTGGTCCAGACTCCCATTTCTGTTTCTTTATGGGATCTTGTCAGTCTCCTTAGATCCATTATAGGAGGAAGCAGAGTACAAAGCAGTAGATCCTGCTGGCAGAGGAGGGTGGGGCACGGGGGTTATGTTATGGAAGTCTTCCTGGGCCTTTGGGCTGGCTGGCCTTGAAGGGTGGGAGGGGGTGGGTAAAGGGAATAGGGCGAGCAAAAGCAAGGAGTGTGGGACATGTGTCCATAGTGGTCAGAGGGTGGCTGGAGAGGTGGGTGGGGCTGGCTTGTGCTGGGGTTACAGGGAGGGAGTTGGGTTTGGGGGAAGCTTGTGAATTAGAGTGAAGAGGACGTGAGTCAGATGGGAGTCGGGGCCCAGGGAGGATTCAGTGGTAATGTTCAGGTGAGGGTGGAGGGCTCCCTCATTGTTCCCCTGCCTGTCTTCTCTCCAGAGTTCAGCCGACGCTGGTGTGTGCTTAGTGACGGGGTCCTGAGCTACTATGAGAATGAACGGGCAGTAACCCCCAACGGGGAGATTCGGGCCAGTGAGATTGTGTGTCTAGCAGTGCCCACTCCTGACACCCATGGGTGAGCACCCCTGGGCAGAATCACAGACTGTTACTGATGTAAGGTCCAACCCTCCATTGGGGAGATTAGAAACAGGCCCAGAGATGGGTGGGATCTCCCTGGGGTCCCTGGGGTCACACAGCAAGCTGGCGCTATGCAAGGGCTAAACCAGGTCTCCTGAGGCCCTAACCTCTTACGGGACCAGGGAAGGGTAGTCACAGGGGCAGTGGGTGGAGGTGGGCCAGTGCTTGGCAGAATGGGCCTGAATCCTGGCATGTGTATCAACAGTTTTGAGCACACCTTTGAGGTGTACACAGAAGGAGAGCGGCTATACCTGTTTGGGCTGGAGAGTACAGAGCTGGCTCGTGAGTGGGTCAAGTGCATTGCCAAGGTGGGCCTGGGTTAAGCAGCCTGGTATGGGGGGAGTCTGTTGGGGTGCTGGGTAGGACCCCTGGCTTTCCCGCTTTATGGATCAGGGCTGGATGGAAGGCAGAAGACAAGACCCAGGGCCAGATGTACTTTGCAGCCCTCTGGGGGCGGCGGGGGAGGGGCCAGTCAGGAGACCTAGCTCAACTCTGTGGAAGCAGGGCCGTGGGCCAGAGCTCCCTAGGTGCTCAGTATATGTTTAATAATGAAAGTCAGAATCTTCCTGAGATGGACAGTGCTGCCGATGGGGGAATGAGCGCCTTGTCCTGGAGGAAGGAGGCAGGGAGGTTAATTGGTCAGTCATCTGAGGGCCTCCTGAGGGTCAGTCCTAAGAGCCCTGTGGACCTGGATGAACCAGTCATGTCCCAGCTCCTCAGTGGCTCCCAGGCTGGTAGAGGAGACAAATGGGTCAAACAGCAGAAACTGTAATTGGTACTACAACAGAGGGCAAGAATGCCTTGGTGCCCCAGAGAAGGGACATCCCTGATGGTGTCTGGGAAGGCATACCAGAGGAGGGCATATCTGAATGGTATGAAATGGGGCATGACACCCATGTTAGTTCACTGCACTGTGTGGAAAATCGGTACATGCCCACAAGCCAAACAGCTGGGGTATCCCAGGTGGGCAGTGCTGTTGGCTAATGCAGTCTCCCTGGCCGTCTCCACTGTCCCTGGCCTCCCCACCAGGCGTTCGTGCCTCCCCTGGCTGAGGATCTGCTGGCTCGGGACTTTGAAAGGCTTGGACGCCTTCCCTACAAAGCTGGCCTGAGCCTACAGCAGGCTCAGGAGGGCTGGTTTGCCCTCACCGGCTCCGAGCTCTACGCTGTTTTCCCGGAGGGGCCCTGTGAGGAGCCGTTGCAGCTTCGGAAATTACAGGAGCTTTGTGCGTACACCTGGACCTGGGCCCCAATTTCCAGGGCACCCTATCCTCAGTTCCCAGGCCCCAGCCCCTCTCCTTAAGTCTGAACTCTACCCTAACCTGGCCTGCCTGCTCATGTCCTCTGCTGTCCTTGGGATGCATCTCAGCCACCCCATGGATTGGTGGGTGGGTCCCAGGGGTGTGTGGATGCAGAGAGCTTCGGGAGGGGGCAGATTAGGGACCATGAACGAGGCCTGGAGCTCACCTCAACTGGCTTCTCCACAGCCGTCCAGGGGGACAGCGAGAACCAGGTGCTGGTGCTGGTGGAGCGACGGAGGTGAGCCTTGGCTTCCTGAGGGGCCTCTGAGAAGCCTGGGCCATCTGACAGGCCTGAGAGGGGTGGGACAGGTGGTGGGTCCCCCAAGTGACTGACTCCCCGGCCCAGGACGCTGTACATCCAGGGGGAGCGGCGGCTGGACTTCATGGGCTGGCTAGGGGCCATCCAGAAAGCAGCGGCCAGCTCCGGGGACACGTTGTCAGAGCAGCAGCTGGGAGATTCAGATATCCCGGTGATTGTGTACCGCTGTGTGGACTACATCACGCAGTGAATGGGTCAAACAGCAGAAACTGTAATTGGTACTACAACAGAGGGCAAGAATGCCTTGGTGCCCCAGAGAAGGGACATCCCTGATGGTGTCTGGGAAGGCATACCAGAGGAGGGCATATCTGAATGGTATGAAATGGGGCATGACACCCATGTTAGTTCACTGCACTGTGTGGAAAATCGGTACATGCCCACAAGCCAAACAGCTGGGGTATCCCAGGTGGGCAGTGCTGTTGGCTAATGCAGTCTCCCTGGCCGTCTCCACTGTCCCTGGCCTCCCCACCAGGCGTTCGTGCCTCCCCTGGCTGAGGATCTGCTGGCTCGGGACTTTGAAAGGCTTGGACGCCTTCCCTACAAAGCTGGCCTGAGCCTACAGCAGGCTCAGGAGGGCTGGTTTGCCCTCACCGGCTCCGAGCTCTACGCTGTTTTCCCGGAGGGGCCCTGTGAGGAGCCGTTGCAGCTTCGGAAATTACAGGAGCTTTGTGCGTACACCTGGACCTGGGCCCCAATTTCCAGGGCACCCTATCCTCAGTTCCCAGGCCCCAGCCCCTCTCCTTAAGTCTGAACTCTACCCTAACCTGGCCTGCCTGCTCATGTCCTCTGCTGTCCTTGGGATGCATCTCAGCCACCCCATGGATTGGTGGGTGGGTCCCAGGGGTGTGTGGATGCAGAGAGCTTCGGGAGGGGGCAATTAGGGACCATGAACGAGGCCTGGAGCTCACCTCAACTGGCTTCTCCACAGCCGTCCAGGGGGACAGCGAGAACCAGGTGCTGGTGCTGGTGGAGCGACGGAGGTGAGCCTTGGCTTCCTGAGGGGCCTCTGAGAAGCCTGGGCCATCTGACAGGCCTGAGAGGGGTGGGACAGGTGGTGGGTCCCCCAAGTGACTGACTCCCCGGCCCAGGACGCTGTACATCCAGGGGGAGCGGCGGCTGGACTTCATGGGCTGGCTAGGGGCCATCCAGAAAGCAGCGGCCAGCTCCGGGGACACGTTGTCAGAGCAGCAGCTGGGAGATTCAGATATCCCGGTGATTGTGTACCGCTGTGTGGACTACATCACGCAGTGCGGTGAGCTCCGCCTCCTTGCACAGGCCCCGCCCCACCCTTCCCAGAGATACTTTCACCTAGCCTGGCCTTCCTGGGATCAGCCTGAAAGCCTCGAGGCCCGCCCCTTGACCAATGCCCGTAGCCCCTCGTGTTTGGCCACGCCCCGTCTCGGCCACGCCCCCAACTGAGCCCCACCCTTCTCCAGGCCTGACCTCCGAGGGCATCTACCGCAAGTGTGGGCAGACGTCAAAGACACTAAGGCTGCTGGAGAGCCTACGGTTGGACGCTCGCTCTGTGCGCCTCAAGGAGGGCGAGCAGCACGTGGACGACGTCTCTTCCGCACTCAAGCGCTTCTTGCGAGATCTGCCCGATGGGCTCTTCACGCGAGTCCAGCGCCTGGCCTGGTTGGAAGCCTCAGGTGGGCCCTGCAGCCCATGCCCAGTCTGAGACCCAGGCCAATGCTGCTGACTTGTACACTCTGATCTCAGTTTTCCCTGCCCTCCCTGTCATGCGCTTGGGGCTAAGCATGCCCCAGCAGTGGACTCTAGTGCCCCTTCCTCCTTGCTTCTCATTCCCATTGTCACTGTATGCAGAGCCGGGGTCCCTTGGAGTTAGAGAATTCTTTATTTTTGTTACATGGCCTTATTTGACTTAGATGGGGGTAGAGAGTGGTATCACCTAGGATGAAGCAGAGTAGCCAGAGGGGTGGGACAGGGAAGGTGGTTACTGGGGGAAATTCCTGACCTGATCCATCGCTCCCCACCCAGAGATTGAGGATGAAGAGGAGAAGGTGTCCAGGTACCGAGAGCTTCTGGCACGTCTGCCTCCAGTCAACCGGGCCACAGTGAAGGCTCTTATCAGCCACTTGTACTGGTGAGGAGCAGCACTCCTGGGGGGCTGGGGTGGAAAAGACTCTTCTCCCAACATGGCTGGCTCTTCTCCCCTGGGAACCAGGTGGGTCTGGGAACTGAGTGTTGCCTTTTGATGTGCCCTGGTCTTGGACACTTTGGCTCCCAACTTGCTTCCTTCAGGGTGGGAGAGTAGAGGAGGTTTCAGCTAGCAGCCACATCTCTCACGTTCCCAGCCTTGCTTCTCCCTGGGACCCAAGACTTGGTCAGAAAGACTGTCCCCTCTTCCTCTTAACAAGTGGTCTTCTCTGATTGGGACCTACCCTGGCTTCACTCCAGGAGCCATTCATGGACCTGGCAGGAATTAGGAAGGTGAGGTAGGGAAGTCCTGGGTTAGACCCCTCATTCAAGGCTTCTGTCTGTCTGTCCAGTGTCCAGTGCTTCTCAGACACGAACCAGATGAACACGCACAACCTGGCTATTGTGTTTGGGCCCACACTCTTCCAGACAGATGGGCAGGACTACAAGGCTGGCCGTGTGGTGGAAGACCTCATCAGCCACTATGTGGTGGTGTTCAGTGTGCGTTTCCCAGCCGGTGGGCAGCGGCGGGCAGCATTCAGCCTCACAGGCGGCAGTGACCAACTGTCCCTGTCTCTTCCCCCTTCGCAGGTGGATGAGGAGGAGCTGAGAAAGCAGCGGGAGGAGGTCACTGCCATCGTGAAGATGCGTGTGGCTGCACTGCCAGTGGGACCCAGGTGAAGGGCAGGGCCTGGGGGCGGGGCTCAGGCCAGGCACCTGCACCCACTCCCCAGGCCTCCCGCTGAGCCCTGTCTCCCCACAGCACGCTGGTGACTTCATCTGTACCGTGTACCTAGAGGAGAAGAAAGCGGAGGCAGAGCAACATGTCAAGGTGGGGACCAGGGACCGAGAGGCCAGGGGCTAGGAGAGTCAGGCTGGACCAGGCAAAGGCTCCGATGACCAGGGAGCATGGCTTCCACCCCCAGGAGGGCCCTGGTTTGGGACCTGTATCAGGCCAGTGCCAGGGCCTGTCTCTTTCCCCTGTCACCCATCAGGACCACTCAGAGACAGCCTCCTGCATCCCAGTACTCCAGAGGACCCTGAGAGGGGTGGGCTTACAGCCACACAGCAAGGTTGTGACAGAGTGGGGGCTGGGGGTTGGGTAGGCTGATCTCCTCCTCCTCCTGGGTCCCCGCAGATCCCAGCATCCATGACCGCAGAGGAGCTTACCTTGGAGATCCTGGATCGCAGGAATGTGGGCATCAGGGAGAAGGACTATTGGACCTGCTTCGAGGTCAATGAGAGGGAGGAGGCAGGTGCGTGAGCAGCAGGACTGGGTCTGTCATCCTCTCTCCCAGTTTGGTGATACTGGTGACAAGGGGGCTTTTGAGTGATGGATGTTGCTGACAAGTTGTGACCTCAGTGATGGTGGTGTAAGTGTGCTGGTGGGGGTTCAGGTGGCAGCTGAGACATGCCTGATGGGAGGGATGGTGAAGGAGTAGATCGTGTCAGCTATGGCGCTTTCTCTAGTGTTAATGAGATTGGTGTTGCTTGCGACGGAGATGCTGAATTTGATAATGGGATTGTGAGTGACAGCATGGGTGGTGATAAGCATGCTGGAGAAATGGGGTGCGGTGCTGGTGATGGTGTTGTTAAGGGGCCAGGGTGGTGAAGGGGGGTGATAATGACATTTTAGGGTGAAGGATGGTCTCAGTGGCAGTGGAGGTGGAGGGCGTATCTGTTCATTTGTTTCACTTGTTGAGTGCCAGGCAGTTGGCAGGAGAATCGGGCACATAGTCCCTTCCCTCACAGGGCTTACTCTAGTGTGGAATAGAGATGCTGATCCTGTGATCACACCCATAAACACACAACTACAGCTGTGTTAACTTCTGTGAAAGAAAGGGCCCTGATGCCACCAGAGCTTGTAACAAGGTCTCTGGCTTTGGAGTCCCTGGACTAGGAGGTTAAGGAAGAGTAGGGGTTACTTGGCAAAGAAGAGAGGAACGTTCTTCCAGGCAGTGGGACAGCGTGGACAAAGGCCCTGTGGTGGCCAGGGGCACTGTCCTTTCAAGGAGCTTGAGATAAGGGCAGTGAGGTGTGAGGCACGGGGTGGGGCTGAAGATGGAGGCAGAGGCCATGCTCATGGCCTGTCAACAACACAAGGCCATTGAAGAGTTAGTGGTTGGGAGCTGGAAAAGATTCCTCCTTACTGCTGGGTAGAGGGACACAGAGAGAGGGGATGAGCGCCCATGGCAGGGACTGCGTCAGAGGCTACACCACTGGTCTAGGAAGATGGCATCATGCATCAGGGTGCCTGCAAGGAGCTGGAAAGAAGCAGAGATTCGACACATTGCAGGCTGAGAAGGAGGGGAGTTTATTTCTGGCTTGAGTAGCCTGGTGGGCGGTGCTCTTTGCCCTGATGAGGACGCACAGGCAAGATCACCAGCTTGGTTTTGAACGTGGTAGGTTGGAGCAGATTTGGTCCTGCCCAGATGTGTCAGGGGTGGTCAGGGGAGCCATGTGGCACTAGGAGGCAGCAGGTGGCGCCGTTTGCCACGTAGGTGATGTGTGTCCACGGGCCAGCTCTCAGTGCTGTCCAGCCTTGTGGCCCCAGTGAGCAAGTGTCCTCTCCCCAGAGCGCCCCCTGCACTTTGCGGAGAAGGTGCTTCCCATCCTGCACGGGCTGGGCACAGACAGCTACCTGGTGGTGAAGAAGCACCAGTCCATGGAGGCCATGCTGCTGTACCTAGGTAGGTGGTGGCCCTGGGTGGACGGTGCCTGGGGGGCTGGGAAGCCTGGCTGGGGGGTCCTTCCATCTAGACCTGGAGCAGGGTATGGTGGAGCCAGGCAGGAGAGGCTCAGGTGGCAAGTACCAGGGGGGCAGGCTTCTTCAGAGGCTGGGGCAGGACGGGCAGTTTCCTTCACTGGGGGACCCCGCCCCAGGTGTCTGTGTCCACGGGTGGGCATAGCCCATGCCCACTCCTCTCCTCCCCCAGCCAGCCACGTGGGCGAGACCAAGCACGGCATGATGAAGTTCCGAGAGGACCGCAGCCTCCTGGGCCTGGGCCTGCCCACAGGCGGCTTCCACGATCGCTACTTCATTCTCAACAGCAGCTGCCTGCGGCTCTATAAGGAGGTCCGGGTACGTGATCCTGCCGGGTCCTGCCCTGCAGTGGGCACCTGCACCCACGCGTGCTTGGTCACCCAGGCTCCAGTGTCCCCCCCGGGCCTGATGGCGGGAGCGTCCCCTTCGTGGGGTCTTGATATGGCACAGCACTGGTTGCGGGGAGCTGTGGACTCTCAGAGACCCTCCCGCTGTGGCTCTGGCTTTGCCCTGGGACCCTCCAGGCCCTGGAACCTGATTGCCGTTATCTCAGGCATGTGCTGTCCCCCCGTGCCTGGTTGTGTCATCCAAAAGAACGTGCTGTGAGGTGACAGCCCCAGCTTGTGGCCTGTGCATGCCTGGTTGCTTCATAGGCCATACCCACTCCCGGCCCACTCTGTGCCCACGCTGTCCACGTCAGGTGTCTGCCCTGACCAGACACCATCTCCATCCCATTGCCTCCCCTTCATCTTTCGCACATACGAGCCACATCCCACCACACACCACTACACACCATCCTAGCCCTGAGCCTCCTTCGTCCGTAACCCTGATCCTCTATCAAACAGAGCCAGAGGCCATAAGAAGCAGAGATTCGACACATTGCAGGCTGAGAAGGAGGGGAGTTTATTTCTGGCTTGAGTAGCCTGGTGGGCGGTGCTCTTTGCCCTGATGAGGACGCACAGGCAAGATCACCAGCTTGGTTTTGAACGTGGTAGGTTGGAGCAGATTTGGTCCTGCCCAGATGTGTCAGGGGTGGTCAGGGGAGCCATGTGGCACTAGGAGGCAGCGGATGGCGCCGTTTGCCACGTAGGTGATGTGTGTCCACGGGCCAGCTCTCAGTGCTGTCCAGCCTTGTGGCCCCAGTGAGCAAGTGTCCTCTCCCCAGAGCGCCCCCTGCACTTTGCGGAGAAGGTGCTTCCCATCCTGCACGGGCTGGGCACAGACAGCTACCTGGTGGTGAAGAAGCACCAGTCCATGGAGGCCATGCTGCTGTACCTAGGTACGTGGTGGCCCTGGGTGGACGGTGCCTGGGGGGCTGGGAAGCCTGGCTGGGGGGTCCTTCCATCTAGACCTGGAGCAGGGTATGGTGGAGCCAGGCAGGAGAGGCTCAGGTGGCAAGTACCAGGGGGGCAGGCTTCTTCAGAGGCTGGGGCAGGACGGGCAGTTTCCTTCACTGGGGGACCCCGCCCCAGGTGTCTGTGTCCACGGGTGGGCATAGCCCATGCCCACTCCTCTCCTCCCCCAGCCAGCCACGTGGGCGAGACCAAGCACGGCATGATGAAGTTCCGAGAGGACCGCAGCCTCCTGGGCCTGGGCCTGCCCACAGGCGGCTTCCACGATCGCTACTTCATTCTCAACAGCAGCTGCCTGCGGCTCTATAAGGAGGTCCGGGTACGTGATCCTGCCGGGTCCTGCCCTGCAGTGGGCACCTGCACCCACACGTGCTTGGTCACCCAGGCTCCAGTGTCCCCCCCGGGCCTGATGGCGGGAGCGTCCCCTTCGTGGGGTCTTGATATGGCACAGCACTGGTTGCGGGGAGCTGTGGACTCTCAGAGACCCTCCCGCTGTGGCTCTGGCTTTGCCCTGGACCCTCCAGGCCCTGGAACCTGATTGCCGTTACATCAGGCATGTGCTGTCCCCCCGTGCCTGGTCGTGTCATCCAAAAGAACGTGCTGTGAGGTGACAGCCCCAGCTTGTGGCCTGTGCATGCCTGGTTGCTTCATAGGCCATACCCACTCCCGGCCCACTCTGTGCCCACGCTGTCCACGTCAGGTGTCTGCCCTGACCAGACACCATCTCCATCCCATTGCCTCCCCTTCATCTTTCGCACATACGAGCCACATCCCACCACACACCACTACACACCATCCTAGCCCTGAGCCTCCTTCGTCCGTAACCCTGATCCTCTATCAAACAGAGCCAGAGGCCATGGAACGGGGCCCCTGAGACCGTGAGTAGCTCTGGGTCAACTGCCAGCTGCCTTACACCGCCTGGGGGCCAAATGAGCCTGGTGGGAGCACAGGGTCACAGCCAGAGCTCCTGGCCATTTCCAGGCATGGTTTCTTGGCCTCTACCCAGGGGCTGTGGCCTAGGCTCCTGCCCTTCTCATCACCAGCCAGTCCTGTCCCAGAGTCCTTCGCCAGGGTCCCCCATCAGTGCTTTCAAATTCTCCAAAGGACTCAGCTGTGGAGCCAGTTAGTGGAGGCCCATAGGAACCACCCTCTTTCCAACCCTGGAGAGAATTCCAGTGCTATTAGAACATCATTGTTACTTTCCTTATCCTAAAACACAGGAGCAGGACTATAGAAGCTTGTGGTATGTTCCCCACTGGCAGCTGGTTGCCAGCCTGTGTTTACATACCCTGAGAGAGGGAAGCTCACCCTCTCCTCCAGGGGGCTGCCCTGTCCCTAGATATTCCTGTCTGGAGAAAGCCCTTGCTTAGGTTCAGCTGAGACCTGCCTCCCACAATACCCCTGTGGATCCCAGCTGTGCCTTGGGTACCACAGAATGCAGGTACTCTGTGGAGATGGGCAGCAGAAACATGTTTCTACGCCCAGGGGTCCAGCCTGAGCTCCTACCAGTGTCTCCTGAGGACATCTGAAGAGGCCTCGCTGCTAAGGAGGAAGCAGGGCCGATAGCACAGGACCCTCGCCTCCCTCCCTCTGCTTGCTGTGTCTGTTAATGCGGCCTGGGCTCGATAGTGCAGGACCCTCGCCTCCCTCTCTCTGCTCGCTGTGTCTCTGTTAATGCGGCCTGGGCTCCGATAGCGCAGGACCCTCGCCTCCTTCTCTCTGCTCACTGTATCTCTACTAATACAGCCTGGGCTCCAATAGCGCAGGACCCTCGCCTCCCTCTCTCTGCTCACTGTATCTCTATTAATACAGCCTGGGCTCTGATAGCGGAGGACCCTTGCCTCTCTCTCTCTGCTCGCTGTGTCTCTGTTAATGTGGCCTGGGCTCAATAGCGCAGGACCCTTGTCTCCCTCTCTCTGCTCGCTGTGTCTCTGTTAATGCGACCTGGGCTTGATACCACAGGACCCTCACCTCCCTCTCTCTGCTTGCTGTATCTCTGTTAATGCGGCCTGGGCTCGATAGCGCAGGACCCTCGCCTCCCTCTCTCTGCTCGCTGTGTCTCTACTAATACAGCCTGGGATCTGATAGCGCAAGACCCTCACCTCCCTCTCTCTGCTCACTGTATCTCCACTAATACAGCCTGGGCTCCAGTAGCGCAGGACCCTTGCCTCCCTCTCTCTGCTCGCTGTGTCTCTACTAATACAGCCTGGGATCTGATAGCGCAAGACCCTCACCTCCCTCTCTCTGCTCACTGTATCTCCACTAATACAGCCTGGGCTCCAGTAGCGCAGGACCCTCGCCTCCCTCTCTCTGCTCGCTGTGTCTCTACTAATACAGCCTGGGATCTGATAGCGCAAGACCCTCACCTCCCTCTCTCTGCTCACTGTATCTCCACTAATACAGCCTGGGCTCCAGTAGCGCAGGACCCTTGCCTCCCTCTCTCTGCTCGCTGTGTCTCTACTAATACAGCCTGGGATCTGATAGCGCAAGACCCTCACCTCCCTCTCTCTGCTCACTGTATCTCCACTAATACAGCCTGGGCTCCAGTAGCGCAGGACCCTCGCCTCCCTCTCTCTGCTCGCTGTGTCTCTACTAATACAGCCTGGGATCTGATAGCGCAAGACCCTCACCTCCCTCTCTCTGCTCACTGTATCTCCACTAATACAGCCTGGGCTCCAGTAGCGCAGGACCCTTGCCTCCCTCTCTCTGCTCGCTGTGTCTCTACTAATACAGCCTGGGATCTGATAGCGCAAGACCCTCACCTCCCTCTCTCTGCTCACTGTCTCTCTACTAATACAGCCTGGGCTCCAGTAGCGCAGGACCCTCGCCTCCCTCTCTCTGCTCACTGTATCTCTGTTAATGCGGCCTGGGCTCCTGCTGGCCCTTGTGGGAAATGCTGCCTCTTTGCTTCTTTGCCTCCTTCTGTCATCGTCATCACATCCTTACTTCTGGGCCTTGCCCCTCTAGTCAGTCCCCCTTGGTGCTGGGATGCCTTTTTCCTGGCTCTGTCCCTCTAGGGACTGTGTGTGTGTGGACAGAGAGAAGGTGCCTCAGGTGCCGAGGCACCTGAAAGAGCATCGGCGTCTGCTGATGCCTTGACATGGAGGAGGGAAGGCGGGAGAACTAGAAAGAGGAAGCAGATCTAATGTCTGTGGAGCCAGGGTTTGTGTCCAGCCTTTCCCGTACTGGGACATGCAATCTCCCTGCTGTGCTGTGGGGAGGGGCGTTGCCGCTACTTCACAGGGAGAGAGCAGGCTTCAAGTGCTTTGTCCAAGGCCATCTCTAGGTGGTAGACTGGGTTTCGAATCCAGACTTGTGAGCCTCAGAGCTCCAGCTTTTTACCCCCTGAAGTACAGGGGCAAGGGCCTCGGCAGCGAGGGCTGGTCAGTGTGGGCCCTCGCGGTGCAGTCCCGGGGCAGCCAGCACCAGTCTCATAGGAGCCAGCGAGCTGCTTGTAATCCTGGTATTTGCTAGTGTGTGGGGCAACAGGGAAGGCTTGAATTTGGAACAACCCCTGGCAGTTCAGGATAGGTGAAGATCCAAGCCTCATCCTGGGGTCTCCCGCTGTTGAAGACCCTGAGGCACCTGGAAAGGTACATTCTAAAAAGATCTGGGTTCTTGCAGAGGTCTTTGAGCTTCATTCCATGTCAGTGACCTTATACCTCGAAAATGCTAGAAAGATAAGCCCTTGATCAGAAGGTTACATTGACTGATGCACCCCTTGCCCCCCAGAGCCCCCTCCGCCTCCCTGTCTTGGCCACGCTCATGTCACACACCTGCCCTGCAGTCTCCACGCGCACCAGCACCTGAGGCTCGGGGGCGGTGTTTTCTGAGCTCATAGAGCCACAGCCTGGCGAGAACTCCTTCATTCCCAGTTTTCTCCTCACCCTGCTCCGCCCACTCTTGGTTCACCTTACTCCTTGCTTTTAGTCCTCTTCCCTTCACACCCGCAGCCTGACTTCTTAACGCCCGCTGCCTGCATTTCATTCCCAGCCTGTTTTCTTCTGTACCTGCAGCCCAGCTTCCCCCGCATCCTTTCTCTGGTCATGCCGGAGCCGGATGTTTTCCATGCCAACAGCCTACATTCTTCTTGGGACCTCTGTCTCAATGTTTCCATTCCCACTGCCTGGTTTCTTCCAACCTCAGGCTGGTTTCGTCAGTGCTCCCAGCCTTGCGTCTTCCCTGCTTGCACGTAGGCATCTCCCCTGCTGTATTCTTCTCATACCTTGTTCCTGTTGTATCCACAGCCTGATTTCCCTTCCCTCCGCCCAGTTCGGTTTCCTCCCTGCCTGCAGCCCCGCTTGTTCCTGGCCCTCTTGGGCACCATTGTCCTGCTGCATGCAGGAGACATAGGGCGTGAAAGCAGGATGAAGGTTCCTAATAAGCCCCTCCTAAACCACAACCCTGTGACAGTGCCAAAGTCTCCACTGACCCCTAGTCAGCCCATCCTATTGTGACCTCACGAGGAAGTCCACCAATTCCCAAAACGCTCCTGCTTCCTGCCCATCCCCTAGGTCCCCTTTTTTTGTTCCTGCTGAGGAGCCATGCCTGGGGATGGGGCTGGGAGCAATGGTGGGGAACAGAGCAGAGGTGGCTCAACTTTTGACCCCCAGTTTCGGTTGTAAGTGAGTCCCCCCTCCCCTGCCATCCACCCTGGTGTCCCTGCTGGTACCAGGGTTGCCTGGTGGGGGCAGGGCTTCGAGCAGGTGGCTCCCAGAGCAGGAGGAAGGCTCATCAGCTTGACCTCTAACTAACTGCTTCCCTGGAGGTCATTGCTTCCATTCCCCTGCCTCCGAGCCACCCTGCTTCTTCCAAGCCCAGACCCATATGCAGAGGCGGGGACCAGAGGTGAGCACGTCAGTGATCTGGTGCCCCTTCCCAGTACATTGGTCTGCTGCTTCCTGACCTAGACCATTGGGAAGTTCTTCCTGTGGTCTACCGAACAGCTATACTCTTCAGCTTGAGTCTTTAGCCTTCACTTTGTGGGATCAAAGAATCAGTAACTGCTCACCCCACAAGCCTTCTGTTCACACAGTCAACCCTGGAGTCTCTGCAGGGCAGGGAGGGGTGAGGAATAAATGACCCGAGACGGACACAAGCAGGCAGCCGAGGTGCTCAGCTTGCACACGCCCATTTAGTTCAGTGCCAGAGGGCGATGTGCGCGTGCAGATGTGCCCCTCCGCGGATGAGCTGGCTCAGCTGCTGCTGCGCGTCAGTTCTTATCTGCAGGGCAGCAGGGAGGGACTGGGGCTCACTGCTATGGACAGCTGCCCCGGGGACTGAGGGTTGACTGTCTGATGCTGCTGCAGGGAGCGAGGCCAGGGGCTCTATTGGGCTGGATTGTGATCAGGGAGGGCTTTGTCAGGAAGGCTTCCCAGAGGAGGGCCCCTGTGCTGGGATACGGAGGGGCTGGGAGAACGGGGAGGGAGGCACCCAGTTGGGAGACCTGGCCCAGTGCCCACCCCGACTGGCTGACGTGCCCGCTCCCTCTGCCCTCCCCTACCCAGAGTCACCGGCCTGAGAAGGAGTGGCCTGTCAGGAGTCTCAAAGTCTACCTGGGAGTAAAGAAGAAACTCCGGCCGCCCACCTGGTGAGCTGGGGAAGTGGGTCTGTGCAGCTCAGAACCGACGGGGGAGACGTGGCTGAGGGCTGTGAACTTGATGCTGGTTCAGTAGTTCTAAAGGTGTGGTCTCCTAGACCAGCGGCATCAGCGTCACCTGGAAACGTGTTAGAAACCCAAATTCTCGGGCACCATCCCAGCCATGCTAAATGATGGATTCTGGGGGTGGGGGCGGCAGTCTGGGCTGTTACAAGCCATCTCGGGAACTCCGATGCTTGCTCACGTCTAAGAACCACTGGCCTGGTTGGAAATCCAGTTAGTCACTGAGTAACTCTGGGACCTCTGTGTGCCTCACTTCCCACATCTGTAGAATGGGAAAAAATTACAGCATGCCTGTTCCAAAAGGTGGTTGTGTTCTTTTTCTTTTTTTAAATTGAAATATAGTTGAGATGGTTGTATGTTTTAAAAGCTGAAAAGCGATGCACAGCCACTACCATTGTTATTAATTGCAGTCACTTGACTTGGGTTTCTGGCATTCTCCTCTTAGCCCCTGGCTGTGCCTGCCTGTCTCTGGGGGATAGGGCTCAGGGGTAGGGAGCCAAGGCCCTGGGAGGCTGGCGTGGGGGGCTGTGAGAGGAGAAGACAGAGGCTGGGATGTGCTGTGCCTGCCGAAGGCCCTGAACGCTGCCCCCAGCCCTGGTCCAGGCTGCTGGGCTGTGAGGCCTCTCCAGGTTGTCAAGTGACCCCACCTGCTCCTTCTCTGCAGCTGGGGCTTCACGGTGATACACGAGACGGAGAAACACGAGAAGCAGCAGTGGTGAGCGAGGGTCCCAGGCCGAGTAGAGGTGGGAGCACGTCCCCCTGGACTGGGTCCCCTCACTGTCCAGGTCTGGGCCCTGCCCCTGAGACCCTGGGCAGAGGAGCAGGGTAGGGTGTCCTTGCTCAGCCGGGCTGCCTCTGATGGTGTCCAGATCTGTGCCCCACCCTGCAGGTACCTGTGCTGTGAGACACAGATGGAGCTCCGGGAGTGGCTCGCCACCTTCCTCTTCGTGCAGGTACCAGGCGCGGGGTGCAGGGCTGGGGGTGGGATCCCAGAAGGCCTCCATTACAGAGCATGTGTATGTGTGTGCTTCTTCACTGTTCAGGCCACTGATTGCCTCAGGATTTTTGAATTGCTTTTAAGGCATTTGTATGTTCCTTCTCTTATAAACCCTTCCTGGCACCTGCTGTGGTCCAGCCTGGAGCCAGGCATGCTAGAGACAGAGGGTGTGGGCCTCTGCCCTCAGGCACTCACTCCCCACTGGAAAGGAAAACAGATCCAGAAGGGGCCTGTTAGAGCCGAGCGCTTGGGTGACAGGGAAGCCAGGGACACTACCTTGTGGAGGTGGTGGTGGGGTGGGGAAGGCAGCAGGAGAGGTTATCATGGAAGTGGAATCTTTGAGGATCAGGGAGTGGTCCCCAGTCAAAGATAGGGGCAGGGGGGATTCTAGGCCAAGGAAACAGTTTGCTCACAGGCATGGCAGGACTGTCCGAGAGGGCATAAAGGGAGAAGCCTAGGAGTGCTAGACATTGGTACTGAAAAGGGAGCTGGGAGTAAAATCTGTCTTGAAGGCCGTGCCAAGAAAGCTGAACTTGTCAGTCGGCAGTTATAAGGGAGACTTTTTAAGCAAGAGTGGTGTGCAGGGTTGCGTCTGAGAAGAAGGTTCACTGTGGGTGCGGCTTGTAGGAAAGGATGGACTGAGGGCTGAGCCTGGAGGTGAGGGGTCCCGTGAGGTGGCTGTTGCAGGGGGCTATGTGGGAGCGGGTTGGAGAGGATTTGAAGCCAGAACAGGGCTAGAGGGGTGGGCTAGAAAACAGGTGTGTTTTTGTTTTTGTTTTGGCCTCATGGCATGTGGGATCTTAGTTCCCTGCTGCTGCTACTGCTGCTAAGTCACTTCAGTCATGTTGGACTCTGTGCAACCCCATGGACGGCAGCCCACCAGGCTCCCTCGTCCCCGGGATTCTCCAGGCAAGAACACTGGAGTGGGTTGCCATTTCTTTCTCCAATGCATAAAAGTGAAAGTGAAGTCACTCAGTTGTGTCCGACCCTCAGCGACCCCATGGACTGCAGCCTTCCAGGCTCCTTTGTCCATGGGATTTTCCAGGCAAGAGTACTGGAGTGGGGTGCTATTGCCTTCTCCACTTAGTTCCCTGACCAAGGATCAAACCCTACATTGGGAGTGCAGAGTTCACTGGACCACCGGGGAAGGCCCCAAACAAGGTTTTAAATGAGAGCTCAGAGTCATCTGGGGAGAAAGGAGATGAGACTGCACCAGGGCCTCGGGTTGAGCTCTTGTAGCCCTGAGCTCCCTGGTAGTCAGCGTCTAAAGGGGATCAGAGTGGATTCTGTAGTTTTCTGGGTTTCTGGTGAAAGGAAGCAGGCTTGTTTCTGTAGAACTGTTTTCTTGCGCTGCATTCTTGGAGCGGTTTGTTTGTGGTCCTGGAAACAAGAGGTGTTGAGTGACGTAATAGGCTGGGCTTTGCCGGAGATACAGTCATGTTCTCTAACAGCTGCTTCTCATATCGGCTGGGATCAAAGCTGAGGGTTTCACCTAAGATCATAGCCGAGGCATTTCTGGGAAGGGTGGGTGGATCCAGAGCCATGTCTGGGCCCAGCGGAAGCCAAGCCCAGGCCCAGCGCCCCTCCTCTCCTCTGCCGCCCAGCACGATGGCCTGGTGTGGCCCTCGGAGCCCTCACGTGTGTCCCGGGCAGCGCCTGAGGTCCGGCTGGGCAGCGTTTCGCTGATCCCCCTTCGAGGCAGTGAGAATGAGATGCGCCGGAGTGTGGCTGCCTTTTCTGCGGACCCCCTTTCTGTGAGTGGCTCTCCGTCCCTGTGTGCAGGTGTCTGGGGACCTGGCTGGCGCCCACCTTCTCCATGGCCTACCTTTGTTCCTTCTCTCTGAGTCCCCTGCGGCCCCATCCGTCCGTCCTTGGTGGGAGCCCTGCAGGCCCCTTGGGTTCACCTGGTTCACGGGAGTGCCCTCTATTGCTGGCCCCTGGCCCCTGGCCCCCTCTTCCCTGTGAGTCTTCACAAACCTGCTCATGGAATCTCGGCTTCTCTGCCTTCCCACAGCTTCTCCGAAACGTCTGAGCCCTGTTGGGACTCTGCCACGCCACTGCCGCCGTGAAGCCTTCCTTGGGCATACGCCCTCATGCCCTGCGTGCCTGGCGTGGCCAGCAGGGGGCGCCTGAGGAAGCCGCATCCCCACGCCTCTCATCCTGACTGCAGCCTGGGGTTCCCTGGTCAGGACATGGAGGGGCAGGCAGCAGGGTCTGCCTAAGGAGGAATCCCTTACCTGCTCTGTCCAGGTGCTCAGCCCTCCTGGCCTCCTCTTGCACAGGGTCACCCACCCTGACTTCGGAGGGGTTGGAAAGATGGGTGTCTGTCAGGAACCCTGGCAGGCTGCCATCCTTTCAGAGGCTTGAGGCCCTGAGGGCCCCGCTGGAAGGGAGCCCACCCTTTGGCCACAAACTCCAGAACAGCCAAAAATGGATGCTCTGAAGGAACACTCAGCTGGGGTGGGGAGGGAGCTCTGGGTAAATGTGTACAGGGCTGAGAACTGGACTTGAGGGACTTCAGCCCTTCTTCTGGTCTGGGCTTACTGGGAGGGCCCAGGCTGCCTGGTGCCCCTTCCCCACTTTGGGGACCTTTTGATAATATAAATATATCTGTATATTTTATCCCCTGGTGCTGAGGTCTGTAATTGGTTGGGGGTTTCCAGTGTCCCAGGGTAAGAGGGGCCAGGAGATCCAGAGGTGAATGCCTTGTGCCCTGAAGCTGGGGACCTGGCCCTGCTCCCTCCAGACCCTCCCCTCTTCAGACACTCTTCGCCTGCCCCAGGCAGAGCCCCGGCCAGGCTCCAGGCCACCCTCATTGTTCTCTTGGGCAGCCAGGGTGGGAATTGCGGGTCCTGACTCTGGCCAGGACAGACCCCAGCTGGACTCGCCCTGCTGCAGCCTGATTCTGAGCCCGGGGCTGGGTGTGTGGCATATGAGTGACTCAGGGTCACAGAGGCACCAGAGCTATATTAGGAAGAAGGGCCTCAGATTACCCTGGGCTTCTGTGCATACCCCTCCAGAGGTGCCCTGCCTTGGACCAGGAAGCTGCCCTCACTGGGCACTGCCTGGCCATCTCCTCCAAGAAGACAAGGCCCTGGCAAGTGGGGCGCAGAGATGAATTTGGGACTCCCTGGGAGGTGCCAGATGCCACATTCCTGCCTCTGCCCAAAGCCTCAATACCAGCCTCTCTCCGGGGACCAGCGGGCAGACAGGCTGACCTCCCAGCCTAAGCCGCTGGGGCTGGGCAAAGTGCGTGCCAGTGGGTCGATCACACGACTTCTGACTGATCCGGTTCAGTGGGGAGGCCTGGGCGTGGAGGGGGGTCTTGGGGACCTGGACTCCAGGCTTCGTGTTCCTGTCTCTTGGGAAGGGAAAGTGGATGCCAGACTGAAATAGGTTCTCTGGCAACTTTTGTCCTAAGTGGGCTGTTCCAGACCAAGCTGGCCATCCTACCAGCAGCTAAGATAAGACCCTTGTCCAAGTGCTTCGGGGCTGGAATTCTTCCCTGGATCTGACCTTGGACTGACCAGCTAGCCCTGTGGCCCAAAGAAAGGGTGGGTGAAACTGGAGGCACTCTCCTGCTGGGCTGCCAAGTGTCATTTACCCCAACTCAGGAACGGACAGGCTGCAGTGACTGCAGTGGGCCACCAGAGGGCAGCCACGGACAACTCAACACTGCTGGTCCCAGCACAGGCTCTGGAAGGCCCCCTTGTGGCCGTCGTCTGTTGGAGTGTCCTGTGGGACCTGGCCCTGCCTTTGACCCTAGGGCTGGTGATGTTCTGGAAGGCAGCACAGTGGAGGAAGTGCTTTGGACTCCCAGGCTTTTGGAGTCCAAAGGAGGGAGGAAAGACCTTTATGGGTCAATGCCTGTGTAGACACTGTCTCCTGGCAGAGGAAGAAAGACCCAGAGAAGGGAAGCGACTTGTACAAGGTCACACAGCTCTCCTGAATCGGGGTTGCAATTCATTTCTACTGGCCCACTTTGGGAGGTTCTCCTTCCTTCACTCTGATTTTGACGCTGCTGTCTTCTCTCATAAGTAGCCCCATTTGTCTCCTGGGGAAGGGGATCTGAACTGTGTAGAGTTAACGATAGCTTAAAGTGCTCTTCCTGGGGATCAAGGATGACATCCCAGTAGGAGCCTTCTGGGCCTCAACCTATGAAACATGGCAAATACAGCAGTATTGGGTGGATTAGGGCAGGAGGCTCTGCTGTTCTTTGTCACAAAGATTTCTAGAAATGGGGCCCCTTGGGACCTTGGATGGTTTGTTCACATATTATTTGAACTTGGATTGAGGGGTATGAATATAGGGAACCTGGAGCCAAACCTGCCGAGGTGTGGGCAGCGGCTCTTGGAGAGTGAGGAGGCTTTCTGGAGGAGGAGGTGCCCTTAAGTTGGCACTGAAGACTGGAAGCCTTGCCAGGTACACATAGTAAGGAGGGGGTGCAAGTTGGGATGGGGGAGGGGGGACAGGCCTTTGGGGTCAACCCAAGTCTGGGCCTAATGGCAGGAAACCATGGGGAGCCCTGGGAGGGAAGGCTGTGGCATGAAGTATCTCTGGAGTGAAGGCATTGTGGATGGAGAGGAGGCTGAGCTGGGGGAGGGCTGGGAAGTGGGGTGGGGTGTCGGTCTCCTGCCTCCTTCCTGCTCAACCTGCCCACCCTGCAAAGTGTTTGGCAACCATCCAGCTGTCAAGGGCCTCCAGGCCTCAGGAGACCCCTGGGCTCCATAAGATATCAATGGGGT
Source organism: Madoqua kirkii (assembly GCA_006408675.1). NCBI lineage: Eukaryota > Metazoa > Chordata > Mammalia > Artiodactyla > Bovidae > Madoqua > Madoqua kirkii. The sequence continues at coordinate 69,872 of SJYC01015958.1, forward strand.
GGTGGAGGAGAAGGTGAGCTCTGCCTCCTCACTTCCCCCTGAGCCCAGGGATTAGAAGGGGGGTCTGGAGCTGAGAACTTCTTTCCTGGCCCCATGCTCTTGTGGCTCCCAAGCCCCCTGCCCACAACTGGTGGTTTTGAAAAGCATGGGTGTAGGACTTTCCTGGTAGTCCAGTGGCTAAGACCTCACACTCAATATAGGGGCCCTGGGTTCGATCCCTGATCAGGGAACTAGATCCCACATACCACAACTAAGACCTGGCACAGCCAGATAATAAAGGCATGGGTGTGGATGCCAACTGGGAAGATGCCAACACTCTGCACACTAGTTTTGGCTGAGTTCCCAAGATCTTGGGTCCTCAGTGTTCTCTTCCGTACTTTGGAGATATTAATAGCACCCACTAAGTAGGGAAGACTAAATGAGCTAATAAGTGTGAGTCCCTAGCACTGTCCCTCAGTAATCCCCTCCCAGGTATATCTGGAGAGACATCATGGCACCCAGAGTCCCCCAGCATGTTTTCATTCCACAAGCTTTTCTTGAACCTTACTGTGCATGCAGGTCTTCACAGAACACCAAAAAGCAGGAACAGGTGAACAGGTGGGTTGGGGAAAGGAAGAGTTCTTCTGGTTGGGGGAAACTGATCAGGAAAGACTGAGGAGGTGGTGAGCTTGGAAGGACAAGTGCTGTTTCTGCAGGTGGAGTTGAGAGGGAGATATTTCTGGGGGAGGGATTGGCATGAGTCACAGGCAAGGTGATGTGGGTCCACAGTGAGCCATCTGTTTTGATTGGAGCCTAGTGCACCACAAGCGCTCCAGGACCTGTCCCCCCAGCCTCTGGTGTTGGGGTCTTCCCCAACAAGCATCCCTTCACTCTGTGATCTAAGTGACCCAGTCTTGATCTGAGGAGTATCTCATACAGAGAATCTCATAAGCATAGCTGGCATGAACCTCCCAATCTCTCCTCCAGTATGGCACCTCCTTCAGGAAGCTCTTCTGGATTGCCCCTCCATCATACTGCACTGTGTGCACTTAGGGTGTGTGTGTGTGCACCCAGACTGCTTGAATCCAGCTAGAGATTGGCCAGGGAAGAGCTATCAGGGACGGTTTCCCGGTCAGTCCAGGCTGGTTCAACCCTAGGATGTTGCCCTCTCCCACGCCTCTTTCAGCCTGTGGAAATTTCCTCATTTTCTCTGCCCTGGTTATAGCTCCTACTGCTGTATTTATCACCCTGGAGACACAGTGGCACGGGCGCACACGCACACAGGCAGTGCCTGCACACCTCCTCCTGAACTCCAGACGCACACGCGCGCGCACAGACTGCACGTGTGTGAACACCCCCACACAAAGCTCTCTAGGAAAATTGCCCCCCTCCCTCCTGCCCTTCCTCCTCCTCCACTCTGTCCTCCCACCACCACCCACCTCAAAACACTGAGACCAAAGAGATGGGCTGCATGGTGCTCCCACCACTTGTCAGCTTGGGAGGCGCTTCCCCCGCACCTCCCGGCTCTCCGTACCTTCCCCCACCTCTGCCGTTCCTTTGTGTGTCTTCCTCCACTCAGTCAGTCAGAGTCCCTCTCTGTCACTCCTCTGACCCTCTGAGGTGGAAGGTGTTCCTCCTCCCTGCCCTCCATCCTGAGTGGCTCATGGCACTGATGGAGAGAGCCAGGCTTGCAGGCCCCAGGGCCTAAGCTGCCTCAGCTCCTGTCACTTCCAGTTCTTTCTCCTGGGTGAAGGGAGGATTGTGTGCCTAGCACCATGGAGACCAGCGTCATGGCAACACAGCCCAGGTGGGCGCAGCCTTCCTCCTCCAAGGTCCTGCGGAGACCCCAGGAGGAGCTGCCAAGAGGCCCCAAGGAGGTGGGCCTTGTACTGGTGCCCAGTGCCGGCTGCCAAGCCCATCTCCAGCTCACACCACCCCCACATCACCAGCATCCTGACCAACTCTACTTGCAACTTCCAGTGCCACAAGCCACTAATCCCAGTGTAGTAAAGTCTTTTTGCAAATACAGACTCCAGAGCTGGGGATCCTGTGGGCTCATTTAGACTAAGGGCCAGAGAGGGCAGGGGCTTGCCCAAGGGCACACAGCTCGTCCAGCCAAGCTCCTGTCTCATATCTCAGTTCTCTCTGGCCTCCCACCTTCCACTCAGGTCAGCTGTTCCTGGGGCAAAAGGGTCATTTCAGTCGCCTGGGAGGTCTCTAGCCAGTCCTTCGCATTGGCAGTGATAGTGATGCTGATAAGCCTTTATGAAGTACTCACCTCCTGGGCTAAGCTTTTGCATATGTCATTTTATGTAATCCTTATAATGAACCATATGGAAAAGATGCCTTTTGTTCTCATTTTATTGGTGAAGAAACAGGCATAGACTTAGCAGTATCAGGTAACCGGTGAGCAGTAGGGCTGGGACGGAAACACAGGTCCTCTCCAGCTGGTGCGGGTGAGCCAAGGCTTCATGGCAGGCCAAGGCTTCTTTTCTAAATCGTGACAAGCTGTGTTTTCAGTTCTGTCTTTCCTTCTGGAAAGAGTTCCTGGGGAAAGATCTAGGGTTTAGTCTAGGTCTGGTCTTAGGGTCTTCACAAGTCAGGAGGCTTCTTAGGTGATGGAGAGGGAACAGAGCCTTGCATGCCCTAGAGAAAACCTCTCTCAGTACAGCAATGCATAAACTAGCTTGCAGTCTCCAGGTCCTGTCTAAACCCAGCTTGGAACCTCAGGATGCAGGAAGGAGACCTTGCCTCCTGGGCCCAGACTCAACTTCTCTCCCGACCTTGATGGAGTCACGTTGCAGCTGCTTCCCTCTTAGCTTATGTAATCATTCAAATATAGCAGCTGCCTTTATCCCACTGAGTCACACCCCCTCCTCTCCCCCCACCCCACTCAGGTGCAGGGAGTTAAGGGGAAAGAGGTAGATCAGGGCTGAGTGGGTGGCTCAGGGCCTCTTGGCAAGGACAATCCTAGTGTTCTGGGTTGGAGGGTGGTGGAAGTGAGGGAGCTGGGCCAGGGCCCTAGCAGTTCCAGAGTTTGAAGCTACAGACATTTCTGCTCTGACCTGTCTCTGCTGAAATGACGTGTTCCTGGGGATCCCTTTCCAAAGTTATAAGCTGTATCTGCAGACTTCCCTCCCAGCCCTCAGTCTGGCTGAAAGGGGGAGGAGGAAGATTACAAGAGGAGGAGCTAGTCTGGGGCAGTGACCAGGAGTCCTTGATCCTAGGCGCAGCCTTGTCCTTTACTCCCTGCGACCTGGACCTGTTTCTGCCCTCCCTCACCTGTTTCCCCATCTGTACAATGAGGGATTGGCCTCTGCTGCCTCTAGCATCTTGAGCTGCCTGATCCACATCCCAGGAGGTGACCTCAATCTTAGGCAGAAGGCACTGCCAAGTGTCTGGTTCAGCCTCATCCAGGCTTACTTCCGGCTCTGCCTTATCTCTGCCCACCCTAAATCTACCCATCTTCCCTGGACCAGTTCAACGCTCCCGCCTCATCCATGGGCGGTCTAGGTAGGAAGGAGGATTCTGAGAGGGGCTGCCTCTCCCGTCTCTAAACTTTCTGTCCCACCACTTTATCCCCCAGCTCAGCAGATATGGAGAGCTTACTGCCCCCCTCCTGAGGTCACTCTTTCCCCCATAGGGCACCTCTGACTGCTCCTGGAACCTGAAGTAGGCCCACAATGCCTCAGCCCTCATTCTTGCATCCCCAAAGCAACCTTCCTGAGATGTGGAAGAAGCCATTCCAGAGGCAGTGGTGGCCTTTTGTTCATTTATGCAAAGGCCTTGTCACCCACGATGTGGTGGGGTCTGTGCTTACCGTGACAGTGCAGGCAGCTACGCCAGGCTGTTGGCAAGGACATGGTGCTCCTCTCACCATTGTCCTTGGAGCCACAGGTGGCGGCTTCTGACCGAGGAGGAGAAGCACTGTGAGATGTTTCTCTGTGAGGCCTCCCCCACTCCCCCAATGGGCTCCTGTTGCCAAGACCCAGATGTAGACATCCTGGCTCCTAGCCAGAGGAAGTCACCCAGGGGTTTTCAGGCCAACCCTCCGTGAAATCCATGTTCCACCGATTACCAGCCTTACCCTGGAGTGAAGTGATCTGTTTCACACTCCGCAGCCTCAGTCTTCCCCGGCAGGGAAGGTGAATTCCCACAGAGCGGGTCAGTAAGCACCCGCTCCAAACACACACCACCTGTGTCCCCACATCCACCTGCAGCCTCTTTTTGAGGCTCCAGTGTGTCCTGGACCGAGCTCTGAAGTGCCCCATCTCATTTCCACACTCTCTCTGTGTTGCCTTCCTGCTTTCTTCCATCAACATTTTTCAGCAGTACCTGGTGAGGCCATTCAAAGGCAGGGGCCTGGTGCCAGGGTGAAAAGGACTGGCCTGTCCTTGAGGAAGGTGAGGTCCAGTGGGAGAAAGGAGGTGAACCTGAGCAGGGGAATGAGATGTCAGGACAGGTGGCAAGTCAGGGGGTTGAGTCAGCCAGGTCTGCTCTACCCAGAATCCAGGGATCCCTCCTGCCTACCTGGTCCACTGTGATGGGGTCAGGTATGTGTTGAACTTGCCCAGAAAGGCTGGGCCAAGATTTTGGATAGGCAGGGAAAAGGAAGGTGAGAGAAAGGGAAGTCAACCTAGGAAGGGAGACAGACTGTACCAAATCAAGGAGGAAGAAAGGACCAGCATGTCCTTAGGGACTAGACCCTTCTCCACTTGGAGCAGATGATGGAGGGGTCAGCCAGGGTCGATCATGAGAGCCCTCAAATGCCAAGCCGAGGAGCTTGACATTTATCCTGAAAGCACTAGGAACCAAGCAAGCGTTTTGAGGAGGAGTCATATGACCAGCTGGATGTCTTAGAAAGTCAGTGCTTTTGATGCTGGGTGAAGGTGGAATAAAGGGGTTGAGTTGGAATAGGGGCTGGAGAATGACAGGGAAGAGGGGAAGTAAGCTGGGGCTCGGGGCAAGGAGGGGTAGATGGAAGAGAGGGAGATTTAACGGAGGAAGTGAAGGACAGAGAGGGAAGAGGCAAAGCGACTTTGAAGTTTCCAGACTGAGGATTAGACGTTTACTGATGCCTTTGATAGAGACAAAAGATGTCAACATTGGATATTGAGTATTGTGTTAGGGCCCTAATGAGATGTTCCCAGATACATTTAGTGGGTAGCCACGCTGGTGGTGTAATGGTGAGCATAGCTGCTTTCCAGGAGGTAGCCTGTACTGGACATCTGGAGCTCCAGAGAGAAGGCTGGCACTCAGGGGTTGGTGTATTGGGGTGGACTGACTCCATGCTTCATGGGGGTGGGGTGGAGAATGAGGGGAAACAGGGTCCAGTGCTCCAGTGAGGGGGTGAAAAATAGGAAAAACCAGTTAGACAAAGGAGAGGCCGGCTGGAAGGTGGGAGGGAAACAACCACAGGGGAGAGGCCGGGGAGGGCACAGAAGAAGCAGCCGCCTTAGGCAATGAGGAGGTAGCTGGAGCCTTCGGAGCCTGCAGTCCTCCCGAGGCGGTGGGCGCGGGACGGAGGCTGAATCCCACAGGCTGTATCCTCCCATCGCCTTGGGCCGCCACCCGCCTCTCAGGAGTGTCCTGCTTCCCCTCACCTTTCTCCAGCCCTGTAACAAGTCCCCCAAATGGTGTATGCTGGCCCGCTTTGGGCCAGAGCCTGTGAACGGGGCACGCGCCAATCTGCACCATGGAGAAAGGCGGGGGCGGGGCCTGCTGTGGGGCGGGGCTTCGCCGTAATTGCGCTGGGTCATTGGTTCCCGCCCTGGCTGGCCTAGAAGGCCGGTTCTAGGTGGAGGGAAGTGCAGGTACGGCCAGTCTCAGGGCTTATGCCTTTTCCTCACTTCCCCCTCCCAGCACTGCCTTGCAGCAACCCCTACCCCAACATTGGCTGCTGTTACTCCCTTGGCCCCATTAATTCAACCTCTTTCGGAGAGGGAAGCGGGGGCAACTGTGTACTGGGAACTTGATGGACACTCCCCAAACCTCATAACTCTTTAAATTGTTCATCATTCAGATGAGAAAACTAAAGTGAAATTCAGAGGTGAACTTGCCCAGGGCGCATTGCAGTGCTGGGGTTTGAACTCCCGCCTGCCTGGCTCTAAGTCTTGGAGGGCCCATGGTCCTAGATCTTGCACCTCATTGCTACAGACTCCTTACTTCTGGGACAGCTGTGGAGGCTGGTGTGGCAGTGGGATGGGGAGGAGACCCTCCCTCCCACCTGACCTGCGCGAGTATAATCCCAGGAGATTTTTGAGGATGAGGACTCCACCATCGTTTCCAGAGCAAAAGAACAGAAAGAAGGCTGAGGGCCGAGTGAGGCCTCAGTGCACCTGCGCCCCTCTGGGAGGCACCCTCCTTTGAGCTCCTCTGACTCAGCTTCTTACTGCCAAGATCCTCAGGGCGTGAAGGAGAGCTGCGAGAGGCCAGGACTGGACATAGTCCAGGGCCTTGGCTTCCTGAGCCCGTAGAATACCTTCCTGGCTGGCAAGTGTGGAGGAGCAAGACCCTAGGGATGGGCCTGGCTGAGGACACAGTTTGCCCACAGTCTTCAGAGATCTAAAATTCCACCTTCTGAGGCCACAATGTGAAGCAAAAACTCCCTCGCAGTTTCTTTCCTAACACTTCCTAAGCCACAGATAACTGCTCTCTGTAGCACTCAGCCTGGGCAGGCCTCCTGCACAAGCTCAGTCATTCTTGTCCACCCCCCACTACTGTGCACCCCCATGCCCCTCAGCAGGGTCAGGTTTCCACTTAGCCTCATGGATTTTTCTGCCTGGAGCTTGGTATGTGCAGCAGGAGTTATTACTCGCCTCACAGCTCAGAGAGGAAGGGTTACTGGTGAGGGTTAAATATAGCTCCTCTATCTTGGAATACACCCCCTTTTTCTGGGGCCCTCTCCTTGCCTTAAAAAAACTCAGCTGAGAGACTTCCCTGGTGGCCCAGTGGCTAAGACTCTGTGCTCCCACTGCACAGTGTTCGATCCCCAGTCAGGGAACTAGATCCCACATGCCACAACTAAGATCAAAGATTGAAACTAAGACCTGGTGCAGCCAAATAAAAATTTTTTTAAGTCCAGCTGATGTCCCCTCTTCTGGAAATGCTTGCCAGCTGCTGGGCTCCCTCTAGGCACCACAGACCCTCCCCTCTGTCATATGGTCAAGTACCCCCTTCCCCTAGCCTGGGTGCTTCTCCAAGGCAAAGCACAATCTGAATCATATCTGATGAGATTGGCCAGTGGCAGGGGTTTGTGAATGAATGAGGAAATTAGTGGTGGAAGCAGGACTTGAACGCCCATCCTGCCTCCAGCTGTAGAGCTTTCTTTCCAGTTATTCACCTGACCCTCATCCCCAGATCCCATTCTGGCCAACAAGAACTGCACATGCCTCAGAATCCCTCATCCTCACACTTGTCTCTCTGGGCTCCTCTGTCAGCTTCTCTCTCTGTGTCTCCATTTCCATCTCTGCTTTTTTCCCCCAGTCTATGTTCCTCTGTGTGTGTTTTTCCCTATGCCTCTCTGATCTCTTTGTATTTCCATCTTGATCTCTAGGAGGCTCTGATCGCTCTCTCCTCTCCTTCGTGTGTTTCTCTGCGCCTCCCTGTCTCTCTTTCTCCGTCTCTCCTTCTGTGTGTGAGTCTTTCTTTCCTCTCTCCCAGCCAGTCTCTCTACCCCTCCCTCAGTGTGTGTGTCAGGGTGGGGGGGATGTTGAGGGCATTTCCAAGGAGCTCTGGAGTCTGATAGACTTGATTCAGGACCCTGGAGAGGGATGATGTCCCAGACCAGGATATGTGTGAGTGTGTGTGTGTGTGTGTGTGTGTGTAGAGAGAGAGAGAGAGAACATGAATTATGAATAAGAGTGGCCCTGGAGCAGGAGAAGGTCTGGGGGAACTGCCCTCCATGGAATGGGGATTGGGATTCAGAGCCACCAATGTAGGCAAGTTTGTCCCCAAAGCCCCTATCCCAGAGAGAGCCATGGGCTGGTTGGAATGAGGCTCCTGTGCACCAGTCTCGTGAGCACCCACGTGCAGGGAGACGCATATTCAGGTGAGCAGAAGGGGCTCCGTGGAGGTGCCCCTCCATCATCTGAGGGCTGCTGAGGTAGCAGGCAAGTGACATGTGTCTCCAAGTCAGGGATAGTGCAGGTCCAAGCCAGGCTATGTGAGGGTGTGTGTGTGTGTGTTTGTGTATAAATGTTGGGGTGTAAGGGAACATGTGGAGTATCAAAGGGCATGTAGGGATCCTTGATGGTTGGGTATGCAGCAGGGTGTGTGAGCATCCCAGTGTGACTCTTGAGAGTTTAGGTAACAGTATGTGTGTTGGTGTGTGTGTGTGTATGTGTGTGTGTGTGTGTGTGCTTGAATTTGTCTATTGGTATGCATGTTAATATGTGTGCTGTGTCTGCAAAATAGAATGACTCAATATTGAGCATGTCATTTGATTCTATGTGTATTCATGTTTGTGTGTATACTGATTGGTGTCTGAATATTAGTGCTACTGTGTGTGTGTGTGTGTGTGTGTGTGTGTGTGTGTTATGTAGGTGTCTATGTTAGCATAAATGTTCTTCTGTGGGTGTGTGATTATGGGTCCTAGTGTGCATGAGTGTGTATGTTGGTGCTTGTGTGGCTGGTATGTGTGTGTGTCTATATGTGTGTGTTCATCTGAGTGTGTGTGGGTGGCTGTTTCCTTCCCTGGTGGTTGGGGACACAGCTGGGACACTGTGGCCCACCAAGGCTAGGCGGGGGTGGCTGAATGTGTGACCACCTCCATGAGCTCAGGACAATTCATTCTACACCCTGTGGGGAGATGGAGAAAACAAATAGGCAATAATGGCTCTGCTCTCTGGGGCCTCTTAAGCTTCCTAACATAAAATAGCTTGAACATAATTAAGCAGTAAAGACCAAGAACAAGCTAACTGGTTGGGGTGGTGGGCATAGTATAAGCAAAGGCCCTGGGTTGGGATTGGGCATGTGCCTGCAGCCATGAGAAGGCTGGAGGGGTGGGCAGGGACCATATCCTATGGGACTTTGACCTCCAGGCCTCTTGGGCTTTATCCTAAGGCCCCTGGGGAGTCCAGGAAGGTTTCGTACAACACGGGGTATAATCGGTTTGGGGATTTAGAAAGTTGCCTCAATGGAACTGTCAAGGTTGAACTGGAAGGGAAGGGTGGCGGCCCAGAGACCAGTGTGAAGGCTAAACCACTGTGGCTATCAGGGACGTCTGGGGCCTATTGGACCAAAAGGCAGATGAGACCAGGGGACTTCTGAAGGGAGAGTTCTGGGGGCTTGGAAGAGAGGGTGGGGGCAAGAGAGCGTGGAGGTTGCTCAGACTTGGGCTAGAGTTGGGGGTGCAGTGGCAGGACCTCAGAGGGTGTACATGTGGGAAAGGAAGAGCTCTTAGAAGGTTGAGACAAAGAAGGTAGTGGAGGGACCTGGTAGGGTTTATAGCTGGGCAGAGGGTTGGAGATCCTGGAGCCATCTCTTCCCAGACAGAGAAAGCAAGACTGTTGCTTTGACTCTGTCCTCTGGCTGCCAGGCTGGGGCTGAGCCTCGGGCCCCTTCCTCTGGGCCTGCTCTCGCCTCCTGGCTCCCTGCGCGGGCGGCTCTGCGAGGGCTAACTGCCTTCACACTCCTGCACTTCCCAGCCCCCTGCCCACCAGGCACTCCCGCTGCTCTTCCTGCTTGCCGCGCCAGCCTCCCGTCCCTGGGGACTGCTGATGGCTTGGCTGGGATCTGGCCAAATGGGGGAGGCAGGACTCCCAGCAATACCCTCCTTCAGCCTTAATGGACTGGGAGTCTCGCCCTCAGCCGTGCTGCTGCCGGGTCCAGCCTGTGCTCCCCAGGCTTCGGCCTTCCCAGTCTACCCACTGGGCGTGCTTCCGCTCCTGCATTCATGTCTTCATTCCTTTATTCAACAGAGCTCTCCCAGCGCCTGCTTGGTGCCCAGTGGGCTGGCCTCTGACGACACAGCACACTGACCCAGACCTTGCTCTCAGGGAGTGCCCAGTCTGATGAGGGAGGCAGAAGTGGAAATTTACAACCCTCCAGGGAATAGTGCTGGGCAGAAAGAAGTTGAGGGAATGGGGGACCCACACCAAGTCAGGGTGGCCGAGGAAGAGACATTTGAGCTGGAACTTGAGGGATGGATAAGAATTGCCCAGGCAGGGAAGGGCAGAGAAAAAAGCCTATAAAAGTGGGTGGGTGTGAGAAAGTGCAGTGTGCTCAATGGACAGAGTTTGGATTAGCAGAAGGGAGAAGGGAGATGAAAAGAGGAAGAGAGAGAGAGAGTGGTCAGATTCCATTGGATCTCAAGTGGCAGGCTAAGGGGCTTATAGAGGCTTAGACTTTTCCTCTTAAAATTAGGGAGCTAGGGAAAGGCTTCTAATAGGGGACCTCCCCTAGAAAGCCCTCCTTGGTTCCCCCTTCCCTCTGACCCCATGACCCACCCTGAAGTCTTTCTCTCTGATGGTGCAGGATCAAGCACCATGGGACTTCCCTGGTGGTCCAGTGGCTGGGACTTCACTCTCCTGGTGCAGGGAGCCTGGGTTCCATCCCTGATTGGGGAACTAGATCCTGTATGCTGCCACCAAGACCTGGCACAGCCAAATAAGTACTAAGTAAATATTTTTTAAAAATACAGCCCCGACTTAACCTTCCCCTGCGATGTCCCCTGAGTGTGAGCTCCTTATTCAGCTAGCCAAGGGATTCCTCAAAGGCAGGAGCCAGCTCCTTGTGCTTCTCCACCTCACTCACAGCACAGGGTTTGGCCCCCAACACAGGGCAGCTTCCCAGGGTGGAGGGAGGACGTAAAGAGCATCTGGGCCACTGTCTAGCATTCTCTTCACTCCTCTCTACAGCTTGCCCTCAGATCTGTCCAGCTCTGCTTACATACCCCCAGGGTCAGGATGCTCATTCCTTCCCTCTTGGGGAGCCCTTCCCTTGTGGGCTCAGCTACTCCAGGCTGCCTGGCCTGGCATCATTTCTTGATCCAGAGTCACTCTCCTTTCTAAGCAGGGCCAGGCTGGGGCATGGTGGTTCAGTAGTGCTAGGAACACACCTTGGGCAGAGAGGGGAGAGATTAGCAGCCTTTATTCCAACTATAGATGGTAAAACTGAGATGGACCAGTCCCTGAGCCCTCTCCAAGAATAAAGATAAAGAAGCAGGCATGGCCAGAGTAGGGAGTGAGGGTAGGCAATGAGGAGAACTTCCTACCAGCACAGAGGGGCTATAGAATCACCTAGCTTCACAAGAGCAGACTGTGGGCATGAAGGGGGACGTTTCCAGGACAGGAGGGGGAGTTGGAGGCAGAGGCACAACTTAGCCATGCTCTTCCTGCAGTTGAGTGATGTCCTCAGGGAGAGGGGACTGGAGGGGCTCAGACATGCAGAGGAGAGGGGTCAGGATTATTCATTCCTTCCTTCGTTCAGCAGAGAACTTCCTACCAGCACAGAGGGGCTATAGAATCACCTAGCTTCACAAGAGCAGACTGTGGGCATGAAGGGGGACGTTTCCAGGACAGGAGGGGGAGTTGGAGGCAGAGGCACAACTTAGCCATGCTCTTCCTGCAGTTGAGTGATGTCCTCAGGGAGAGGGGACTGGAGGGGCTCAGACATGCAGAGGAGAGGGGTCAGGATTCATTCATTCCTTCCTTCGTTCAGCAGCCATTCAATGGATTGCTGCCCAACCAAACATGGCAGCCCTGCGGGGAGAGGGACAGAACCAGTCACCACTTGGAGGGAAGCCTGTGGCCTTTCCTACCTCTGCCAGTGTCAGATGAAGACATTTAGGAGGAGGGGCCTTGGGCTGGCCTTAAAAGAAAGAGTCACTTCTCCAGAGAGAACTGAGAGAGAGCTCCAGGAAGAGGGAATGCCACATGCAAAGACCTTGAGGTGAGCGCAAACATGGTTTTATTTATGTGAGGATTATGAAAGTTCGAAGTGGCCTAAGAGTGAAGTTAAAGGGCAGGGGGCGGAAGACTGGGCAGAGATGGAGCAGGAGAGAAGTGAGGGAATGGAAGTTGGAAGACAGGAAGCACTTTCTGCCACCAAAGGGTCCCCCTGCAGCGTTGACATGTAGGCCTGCTGCAACTTCTTGGTCTCTCCCAGTACCCCCAGCAAGGCCTGCTGAGGATCTCCTCCTCATTTGAGAATGGGGTGTTCAGTGAACAGAGACTCTGGAAGTGAGGGAGGAGCAGAGGCTGAAGAATGTGGGCCCCTTCCAGAAAGTGGCATGCAAATGATGCAAAGCAATATGCAAATAAACCAGCCCAGGCTTGGCAGCTTTGGCTGGGAGAATGAGACGTCACCCCCTTCCATGCTGGCCTCCCACCCCTTCTGCCCCAGCCCCCGGGACCGCCAGAGTAGCCTGGTCTGATGCTCTGAACACTCCAGCGTGCCTGAACTACAGGACTGCGGCCTCTAGGGAGGGGGCCGTGGGCTCCCTGTCAGCACCCCCATCCTCTCAGGGAAGTAGATATATTTAGTAACAGGGATGTTTTCAACACATTTATCTCCCATTGTTCAGCTGCCCATTCCCTGGAAAAGGCCAGGTCCCAGGGGATGTGACCCACTTCTTTAAGTCCCTGAAGTCACCCTTCTCACTGTCTACCCTGAAAAACAGGGAGCAGTGGGGGCTTGGTGCAGCAGGAGGAATTTAAGTTAGACAATTGGGAGGACTTCCCAACAGTGTGGTTGCTGAGCTATGAGAACACTGGGGCTTCCAGGCTCTCACTCTTTGGATGACTATCGCGGGTTCAGAGGGGGCTTTGAAATCAGGACTGAGAAGGTGGCAGACAGACATAGTTTCCAGTTTCAGTGACTTTATTCTGTGTCATCCTGGGGACTTAGCCTCTTTCTCTGAACCCCATGTGAATAATGGAGGGGGAATAACAGTACTTTCCTGGCAGGGTGACTGAAGAATCTGGAAGTGAAGTGCTTAGCACCAGGCAAGAGGCAGGTGCTCATAAAGGTTAGCTGCTGCCCTTATGAAACACCCACCCTCACCTACACTTTTAGAAAGATTCAGTGAGGAGCTGGAGCGGGAGAGACCAGAGCTAGAGAGCCCAGAAGCTGTCATCCTGTGGGTGAGACAAGAAGTCTGAAATGGAGCCGTAGTGATGGGAGTGGTGAGAAGTGTGGATGCTCTGTGGGAGGAGCTGAGGGCCCTTAGAGACATGTAACCACCTCTCCAGGCTGCTTGGTCTGGGCTGAGATTAATCCCCAGGGGAAACAATGGCAGAAAGGGCTTGATGAGGGCTCCAGTCTGTGGCCACACCCATGACAGTCTGTGAGTCATTCTGGGAGTTGTAGTCTCGAGTGAACTTGCCGTGAGTACGTTTTGTACTGCCACCTTGGATCCAAATCCATGCCCTGCTGCTGAGGCTGGCTGGGGCAGGCCCTGGTGGATGCTGGAACATTCGAGGCCCCAAAGGTGAAGCAGCCTGCATCCCTTCCCTCAGGGATCACTCAGCCTGCTGAGTGTTGGCAGGTGCAGGGGGCAGGGATAAAAGGATTAAGCCATAATTATGACTCTTCACACGTTCACAGAGAAATTTACAGCTTCCAGAGCACTGTTTTCACATCTATGATCTCATTTAATCCTCACCACAAACCCAAGAGACTGCTGTCTTCTAGATGAAGAGACAGAGGATCTAAGAGGGGAAATAACTGGCCCAGAGGTATTCAGCTAATCCCTAGAGCACAGGTCTGTCCTTGTTGTTCAGTTGCTAAGTCATGTACAACTGTTTGTTTGTGACCCCATGGACTGCAGCACATCAGGCTTCCCTGTCCTCCACTATGTCCTAGAGTTTGCTCAAGTTCATGTCCATTGAGTTGGTGATGCACAGGTCTGTCTGCCCCTAAACTCCTGCCCTTTCCATGAATTATTGTCCCAGATGGGAAAGGCCAGGCTTCGAAGGACAGACAAGATATGGACAATTAGACATCTCAGCAGAGGAACAGCTGAGCAAAGACCTGGCTCAAAGATGAGAAGGCCAGGGTTGGGCTTCTTGGGATATGACACTAAGAGATGGACTGGTCAACCCCAGAGGCCTAGCTCCAGACTGAGTTTGGACTTCTTGCTGTGGCTCACCAGGATTTACCCAAGGGTTCTGAGCAGAGGCAGGAACTGATTAGAGCTGGTCTTGGGAGGCTTGGACTGATTGTATGGAGGTGGAGAAGCTTGAGATGGCCTGAGGCTTCTGAACTCCACTCCTGGTGCTCCCAGAATTTTGCTCCTCTTCGTCTGGTACACTTCTTCGCAACCTCTCCTTCCTCCCCCGCCACTCCCACAGCCGCCCCCCCCCCTCCTCTTCCTCCTCTTCCTCTCCCTTCTAACAGCCTGGGGAGTGATGACCAGGTAATCTTAGAACTGTGCTGTAATGCCACATATCTCCAGCAGGGGTGCTATCACATAAGTCCATTCTAGCCTGGGTCTTCAAGCTTGATGGATAAGGAGTAGAGATAAAGGGTAGGGAGAGGAAAACCCATTGTTCTCCACTTGCTTTGTGCTGGAAGGTGAGAGGGCCCCGCTGAAATAACCTAGGGAGATAGGGAGGCTGAAGAGAGGCTGGACCCCACGCAACAGGGACAGACACACTGGAGGGACTGAGCCTGGAGGCAAGAAATTTGTTCCTCACAGTTCTAGGGTAGGTTTAGATTTGGAAATGGATTTAGATTGAAGTTATAGATAGTGTCTGGATTTCTACTGGATGGAGATTTCCCTGATACTGAGGTGAGGGTGAGGTTGGTTGATTTCTTTGTGTTTCTGTGCGTGTTAATGTGACCTTCCAGTTGTGTGTGTGTGTGTATGGCTCTGAGAAGGTGAGAGCATTTAGATCAGTGTTTGCATAGAAGTCTGGGCATATTTATATGCGTGAACATGTGACTGTCCATTCTTACGCCTGATTTATTGTTAGATGGTTATATGCGTGCTGGTGTGGCTTGTGTGTGTGTGTGTACCTGTGTATAGCGTGTTACGCACATTGTTCTGGTAAAACTGTGTGTCGATGTCTATGTCTGTGTATGTGGTGTCCATGTCCGAGTAGGAGAGCACAGATGAGTAGGTATGTGTGAAGGCTCAAATACCTGCTCTGCTAACAGCAAGGCCACACCCAAAGTATAGCTGCTGCTGCTGCTGCTGCAAAGTCGCTTCAATTGTGTCCGACTGTGCGACAACACTTTGTCTCCTAGGTACCACCTGTCTAAAGAAAGAGAAAAGATGTGTGTAGACTTAGGCTGAATGGGCTGTCATGTGTGGGACTGGGCTTCCCTTTGGGGACTCTGGCCTGCTCCTAGTCAGTGAAAGCCCTGGAAGGAGCGGATTGTCTCTATATTCAGACTCAGGTAGGGCCAGCCAGGATACTGAGCCATCATATTGAAATGCTGGACATAGCTGAGAGGTGTCTAGCTTCCTTTCTCCTGGGAACTCTAATGGCCACACCCGTGTCCCATTAGAAAGTTTCAGGGACTCTCAGCCCAATCTTCTCATTATATAAATGCAAATATTGAAGCCCAGAGAGACGCTAGTGATTAACCCAAGATTACACTGCAGGATCCAGGGAAGGGTGGCAGGGCTTGGAGCAGAGAGAGGGGTTATATCTGGCCTGGGAGACCTCTCCCCCTCTAGCCTGGAGCAGGAGGAGAGCTTGGGGTAGAGAGTCAAGTCTGTGGCAGGAGGCCAGCCCTGTGCCTGGGCATTTCCACCCCTCCCAGGCCTCAGATGCTGCCTCTGAAGTTTCTACCAGAGCTTCTGCCTGCTGTGAGAGTCCTCCCAGGAACCTATGAAGTCTGTCTCTCCGCAGAGCATAGAGGCTCAATGGAGGAGAGTCCAGCAATGGGGCAGGATCAGGGAAGGGCCTCCTCTAAGAAGCCTCAGTGTCCTCATCTGTGCATCAGACACATTTTTAGGTTTCAAGTGTTGCAACATTCTGGGCTTTCCCTAAAATCTCTCCATGGGCTCTTAGTACTGAGACAGTGCTGGGCCCTGGGGGAGTCCTGGAGGCCCAGCTTGGCTCAGTGTGGGGGGCCAGGGCAGCCCCATAGTGGGAGGGTCTGCCCTGGGGAAGGAAGGATGAGCTTCCTGTCCATGGGGCAGGCAGGTATGAGCAGGGGCTGGGCAGCCTGGTTAGGGAGGCAGCCAGTGAGACTCCTGTCCTAGCAGGAAGTTGTGGCAAAGTCTCTGAAGTTCGTTCAGTCTGTAGCTGCCATGGAAGGGCCAGAGAAGGACATGTCTTTGCCCCTGCCATCAGGCAAGGGGAGGTTTTTGAACTCCAGAGTGCTCCCCCTGGTGGTCTGGGCAGCAGGAAGGTGTGAGATGAGACCATCCAGCTGGAGGCAGGGAGCTCCCCTTCCTTGGGGGAATGCGACTGAAATCTGTCTTTCTGGAGATTTGGGGTTGGAGGCAGGGGAACTGGCCGTGAGAATGCTCTGGTGGAGATGGGAGTGAAATGGCTAGGGCTGGGCCACTCTGCAAAGGTTTTGCTGGTTCAGTGCTGGTGGGGAGGGAGCAGACAGCAGGCGGGCAGACAGGAGGCAGCTTCCTTTGTGCTGAGTCATGGGGAGTCTAGGGTGGGAGGCTGCTGGCTGGGGGCTCAGACTTTGAGTGAGGCAGTGTGGAGGCTTCCTATGGCTGGGGGCTGGGCAGGAATTAGGGTAGGAGAGGAAAGGAGCAGACAACCCAGTATTGCATCCTTCCAAAGCCAGAGAGGATGCAGAGCTATCTTAGAACTTCAAGTGGGATGGGGCTTGGGGGCTAGATGGAGAGAACTAACGTTTACAGAGTGCCCTTTGTATTCTGGTGGGGGGGATGGTTCCGTGATCCTCTGTGGACACCAAACTCCAAGAAAGCTCAAGTCCCTTATCATTTCAGTTGCTCAGTTGTGTCCCACTCTTTGCGACCCCATGGACTGCAGTATGCCAGGTTTCCCTGTCCATCACCAACTCCCAGAGATCGCTCAAGCTCATGTCCGTCAAGTCAATGATACAAGTCCTTTATAGAAAATGTCATAGTATTTGCATATAACCTCCCATGTATTTACTTTAAATTATCTTTATTTACAGTACCTGATATAATGTAAATGCTCTGTAAGTAGTTGTAAATACAATGTGAATACTATGTAAATGGTTGCAGCCAGTGGCAAATTCAAGTTTTGCCTTGTGGAACTTTCTGGATTTTGTTTTTTTTTCAAATATTTCCCATCCATAGTTGGTTGAATACATGAATGCAGAACCTGCAGATATGGAGGTTTAAATCACCTTTAATCACCTCAACTATCTTTCTAGGAGCTAGTGCTGTTTTGTGGAGGGGAAACAGATGACACACTCAGGTGGTTTAATTGAAGGCAGTTTGATGAAGCAATGATTACAGAGGTGGGGTAGGATTAAGAGAACCAACAGGGCATGTGGAGGCACTTAAACTAGCATCTGAGAGAACCGAGGAGCAAGGAGAGTGCTCCAGACCCTAGCTGGGGTTCTGGATGAGGGCTGCCCTACAGAGGCCATCAGAGGTGGTGGGGCGGGTGAGGGTGTCAGTACCCTGGGTCCTTGTACTTCTCACCACCACCCCCCACCCTCACTGGCAGAACCAGATTGGAGGCCAGAGAATAAGGGAGCCTGTTGAAGCAGCACTAGACATCAGCCTTGGGGCCAGAAAAGGGCAGGAAATGATGGAGAGTTGGAGGGACAAGTGGATGATGGGAAACTGAAACCCAGACAAATGGATGATGGGAAACTGACATCCAGACAAATGGATGATGGGAAACTGAAACCCAACTGTGCCCACTTGCCCAGGGTCACACTTTGTCATGTCCAGTGGGGCATGGTGAGTGACCTAGTTATCTGCTCTTGGGCTCAAGCTGCTTCCCTGTCTGAGCAGCACTGGGTATGCTGAAGAGTGTCATCCAGACTATGGTGAACTTTGGGTTTAGGAAGTCCTAAGTGAAGGGAGAACTAAAGAGCCTCTTGATGAAAGTGAAAGAGGAGAGTGAAAAAGTTGGCTTAAAGCTCAACATTCAGAAAACTAAGATCATGGCATCTGGTTCCATCACTTCATGGCAAATAGATGGGGAAACAATGGGAACAGTGGCTGACTTTATTTTTCTGGGCTCCAAAATCACTGCAGATGGTGATTGCAGCCATGAAACTAAAAGAGGCTTACTCCTTGGAAGGAAAGTTATGACCAACCTAGACAGCATATTCAAAAGCAGAGACATTACTTTGCCAACAAAGGTCCGTTTAGTCAAGGCTATGGTTTTTCCAGTGGTCATGTATGGATGTGAGAGTTGGACTGTGAAGAAAGCTGAGTGCTGAAGAATTGATGCTGTGAAGAACTGTGGCATTGGAGAAGACTCTTGAGAGTCCCTTGGACTGCAAGGAGATCCAACTAGTCCATCCTAAAGGAGATCAGTCCTAGGTGTTCATTGGAGGGACTGATGTTGAAGCTGAAACTCCAGTACTTTGGCCACTTGATGCAAAGAGCTGACTCACTGGAAAAGACCCCGATGCTGGGAAAGATTGGGGGCAGGAGGAGAAGGGACGACAGAGGATGAGATGGTTGGGTGGCATCACTGACTTGATGGACATGGGTTTGTGTGAACTCCGGGAGTTGGTGATGGACAGGGAGGCCTGGTGTGCTGCGGTTCATGGGGTCGCAAAGAGTCAGACACGACTGAGCGACTGAACTGAACTGAACTGAAGAGAGAGTTGGAGGAGCCAGTGAGGAGGCTGGTGTGGAGACCCAAGTGAGGGACAAGAAGGCTGCGTCAAGGGTGGGTGGACATGTGAGTGGCATGGATGGGTCAGGGGAGGAGTGACAGCGCCTGCCCCCACCTCACCTGCCTAAGCTAGGGCCCTAGTTCCCGTTGTCTGCCCACCTACGCAGGGATGTGTGACAACTCGAGATCCCTTGGAGGGGATCACTCCTCCCTGATTCATCCCGCCTGGGGCTTCCACACTCCACAGCACCCATCCATGGCACCCATAAGCCACCCCTTCAGACTATGGCCCCCCAGGAACAAAGTTATGTCACTGCTGCCTCATCTCTTAATAACCTGTCCACTGCCAAATTAGATTAAAGTCCTCCCATTTGAGACCTTCTTGCTGGAGTTTGAGCTCAATCCTTCTTGCTGCTCAGAGTCCAGTCCTTGGGCCTCCCTGGGAGATGAGTCAGTGAGATGGCCCCTCCTGGTGCTGGGGTGGTGAGGGGCCTTGGCTTAGCCAGCTCATCTGAGTGCCCTGTGCCAGTGGGGACCCACTGTCAGCCTCTGCTGGGCCTCAGGCCGCTGACTCATTATCAGTGATAATTAGCATCTCCAGGGCAGCCTTCCACCCCACTAAGTGCTTGACAATCATTAGGTGCTATTGTGAGCCGATGCATTGCCACCCCCAGCCCCAGGCTGCTCCTCCAGTATCAAGTGCCCTGGCCACAGACACACGGCTCCAGGCCTGGGGGAAACAAATGCAAGCAAAGAGAAAAGCAACCAGAAGAAGCAGACCACAGCCTACAGGCATGGAGAGCCCCACACAGAAACATCAAAATACACCAGGAAACAGTTTGGCCTGAATGCAAAAGAAACAGAGTGAACTGCAGCACCCTTGCATACAACCCAGGTGTACAGAGGCAGACACGCAACACAGATGTGGATTCAGCACACGCACACAGAAACACTTGCACCTGCATAAACACAGAATACCCACCAGGTGGCCAGGTCAAGCTCCCTTGGGCTCCCCACCTGTCCAGCATCTCTCACTCTGGGCTGTTGCATACGCTGTTCCTTTTGCCTGAAACACCTTTCCTCAATAGCCCCTCCCTTCATGGCTAACTCCTATCATTCTCCAGGTCTTGGTGACCCTTCCATACTCCTCAGCTCCCCTCTGCCACATAGCATCACTGATGGTTTTCCAACCAGTCTTTACAAGTTTGGGGATGAAGGCTTTTTGCCTGTGCCGGGTGAGGTGATGACTAAATTCTGAGTGGGCGATTAGGGCCGAGAAACTTTGGGAAGAGTGAGTCAGGAATAGCTGTGAGGAGCCCTGGCTACTCAGGGCCTGAACAGGCATTTAACATATCAGCCAGCATAGGCAGATGCCCTCTGCCTCAGTTTTCAGATTCTGATTCCTTCTGCCTTTCTTCCAGGCTTGTTGCCTGACCCAGTTCCCTCCTTCCCAAAGCCGACTCAGCCTCTTGCCACCTCTCTGAGCTCGCTCACAGGCTCATTTGCCATCTTCACTTGAGTGTGCTCCACCTCCACTTCTAAGCCTAGTGAAAACCTCATTAATGAGGGCCTTGGGTCAGAGGCACATCCTCCGTGTATGGCTTCCTAACCCCCGCCACTTAGTGTGGGAAAGGGAGGTGGTGGAGACGAGTGATTATGAGCCCAAGCCTTGGGCACTGCCTCCTGCTTCAGCTCGCAACTCTTCCACTTCTTAGCTGCAGGACCTGTGCTGAGTTCTGCCACCTTGTTCCCTCTTCTGTAAAAAGGGGACGATAATAGAGCCCACCTCAGGGCTGCTGTGAGGATGAACTGAGACAAAGCGTGCGATGCGCCTGTGCTCAGTTCCGCTCCCTCCCTGGGGCCCGCGTGAGAGCAGGGGAGCTAATGAGATCATGCCACGTGCACCCAGGAGGTGCCTAGTGACAGGAACTGAGTGAAACCGGCATCTGTGGTGTGAGCACCTACTGTACATCTCCCGTGGTGGCTTTCTGCACCTCCCTGCCTCAGTTTCCGCACGGCTGCCAATTCTGGATGGTTTTTATACTATGGCCAGGAAGGTAGGGGTGTGACTTCTTTAAAAAATTCTTCACATCCATTTTATTGAGGTATAATTTACATACAGTAAAGTCACCAATTTAAACTGTATGATTTGATGAGTTTTGCTGAATCTATACAGTCATATAACCATCATTATTTCAATCATGAAAATATTATTTTTATCATCTCCTGAGACTTTCCCTGTGCCCTTTGCAATCAGTACCCCTTGAGGGTGATGTCTTCCAGGGCTGTGAGAAGTGCTGGGTTTTCCTTGAGCTGATAACCTAGGCACAGAGCGAGGACTGCTTGTGCATACCAGGAGACACCGAGGAATGGCTTGTGCTCTCTCAGCCTTGGTTCCTGTGGACTGGTGAGGAGCCAAAGGCCAGGGAAGGGAAGGGATGCTCAGGCCACAGTGTCCTGAGGGTCGGCCCTGGGTCTAAGGGCTGGGTCAGCTGGGAGTGGTGGCCTCAGAAATCCATAGTGTGGATGACAGAGATTAGGGAGTTGGTGTTCCCCAAAACCCTCCCCTCCTGGAATCAGATGTGCCTCGTGGCCCAGGTGGAAATGGCCACATATTGTTCAAGCAGGGGGTTCTGCAACATGATTCCACTTCTTACCTCCCCCACCAGGGGCCATAAACCCCTCTGGGGACCAGAGATTCCTCTAAAAGAAGGGGGCTTTTTTCTTCCCGACTCTCAGAACCAAATATTAAAGCAATTATGTAACTAGCAATAAATTACTTAAAGTAGTGACTCACTCAGCTTAATTAGAGCACGAGCAGGGAGAGATTAAGGTATTTTTAGCGCACACACCTCACTCCCTCCTGTGGAGGGAGGCCTCTGAGCAAGGTGGGGGTGGAGGAAAGACTGGGAGCTCATAGGAGGACCCCAGGTGTCTGCAAGGGGATGAAAGCTGATCCTCTGCCCACTAAGGTCTCAACAAAGAGAGGGCAAGTCAGAGCTGAGCAGAAGGGATTCAGATGAGACTCAAGGAACACTTCCCAGTGGTGCTCCTTGAAGAGCTGGGACAGGTAAACTAGATTATGAGCTCTCTGAGGGCAGATACTATGTCTGTGAGCCCCTCTCCACCCAGGAGCAGAACAAGAATGAGGCTTGGGGTCAGACAGGGATTTCCAGGTGGTGCAGTGGTAAAGAATCCATCTGCCAATGCAGGAGACGAAAGAGATACAGGTTCAATCCTTGTGTCAGGAAGATCCCCTGGAGTAAGAAATGGCAACCTACTCCAGTATTCTTGCCTGGAAAATCCCGTGAACAGAGGAACCTGGTGGGCTACAGTCCATGGGGTCACAGAGTTGGACACGACTAACACACTTGGGGTCAGACAAGTCTTGGTCTGAATCCCACCTTTACTGGGTACTAGCTGTGTGGCCTTGGGCAGTTCCTTTATCACCCCAAGCTTCTATTTTCTTCACTGTAAAAATGGGCATAATAATATCCCCCTTTTTATATATTGTAAGGATCAAATGGATTACTGTGACATGTGAAGCAAACCCCAGTACTGACTTTACAGGACCCAAACCTCCAAAAGGGCAGCAATTAAGTCTGTTTTGTGTAATGTATCCCAAGCTCCATTCACAGGGCCACGCATAGTAGGCATTCAATAAATGCTTATTGAGTGGATAGATGTTAGTTTCATTTCCATTCTCCAGATCCATATGGGCTCCTTGTTTTGAGGTTTTGTGAATAAAGGAACTTGGTGAGTAGAGGGCAGGGGTGCCTCACAGGTGGCATTTGGCCTTTTCTTTCTAACGTAGAGAGGAACAGGTGACTTCCAACAGAAAAAAGGCAGACTTCCGGGGAGACGCCTGGGAGGGTTCAGGACCACGGACAGCCCCAACCTGTATCTCCCGTGTGACCAGGAGACTTGCTGGGATGAAAGGGTCCACCGTATGTGTCCTCCACAGCCCCAGTGGGAGGAGGAGCCAGCAGTCCAGTCTGACTGGGGAGACAAGGACTTTCACCCACCATCACTGGGAGTTCAGAGGAGTGGGGAGGGGGCAGTGTGGGGCATCCTGAACAGCCAGGCTCTGCAAAATGTGGTAGCAATTCTGACTCTGTAGGTGTCCTGGGGGGATTAAATGAGTTACTTCTTAGGAATGCCTGGCACAGGACTGCCAGGAGAGGGCACAACATGGGTTCACCTCCCTCCACCCCTTCTCAGCTCCTGTGGCATGAGGGACGTCCCCCTGCTCTGTCGAGGGCCTGGACATCTGCTCACAGGCCCTAGGGTGGGAACTTCCTATTCTGGCCTCCACTGACCCCCACCCCTGAGGCTGGGCTGAGATAGGCACACAGTAGGTGCAAAGGACAGCCTGGGGAAAGGTCTGCCCTCCTCTTTCCTACCAGAGCATTGAGAAGCTGAGAGAAGGTCACAGATGACCCTCCCCCAGGCCCAGAGCCCCAAGGCTCCAGCCCCCAGTGACCACTCTGATCAGTTCTGACCAGCTCTCCTCACACCTCGCTGGCCTTCCAGGGCTCAGGTGATGAATTAGTGATGACAGCATCCCAGCATCACTATGACGACCAAGCATGTCCTTAGCCTCCAGTCAGAATGCACTGGCAGAGGCCAGAGACCCCTTTGACTCTGGGCCTTGGGACTGGTGTGTGTGTGTGACAGGGGCCAAAGGGGAGAGAGGGTGGGGAAGGACCAGACTCGGGGGCTCCATCTGGAGAGGATTAGAGCTCATTCAGATTGTTAGGTCCACAGGGAACTTGGAGACAGCTGTTTCTCTCTCCTTTCCTCATCTCTTTCTTTTCATTCCTCCCTCCCTCGTTACTTCCTTCCATATCCCTAAGCCCCTTCTCTGTCCAAGGTCCTAAGCTGCCCACCACCTTCACACATACCCCTCAGTTAGGGAATGAGGCCCAGCCTGACCCTCACCCGGGGGAGCTCAGAGTGAGATGGGGACATAGAGACTTCCTGGTCTAGGCTCCAGAGAAGGTGTGTTGGCTGCTGGTGGCTCTGTGGAGGGGGTGGTCCTGGCTTAGCCCTGCCAGGGTCTGCGCAAATGACTTTGCAGAGGGGGTGATACCTCTTCCAGCCCTGTTATTGAGGAGGGGATTTTTCCAATGGAGAGACAGAGGTCCAGGGAATTCCCTGGCAGTCCTTGGCAATGGTTAGGACTCAGTACTTTCACTGCCAAGACCCTTAGTTCCCATTCTGCAAGTCACACCACTCAGCAAAAAAAGAGGAGAGAGAGACAGAGGTCCAGAGGTGAACTGTTTAAACCATGAGGTATAAGTCCATAGGTGAAATATAAAGAGGGATGAGGGATTGATGAAAGTCCAGAACAGCCTAAGTGTGGGGTCTGCCGCGGGGACCCCCTCTGCCACAGGAGGAATGGAGCCTGGGGAAGGATTGGGAAGGAGTGGATGCAGTGAGAAACTTGCAGTTTGTCTCAAAGGGAGCCCCCGAAGAATGTTGTTGTTTCCTGTTCCCATCCCATTTTAGGGATGGGAAAACTGAGGCCCAGAGAGGGAAAGTAACTGGATTCAGCTCAATGAGGTCCTCAGGGACAGCCTGAGACTATGGGCTCTGCTAGGGTCCACTAGACCCCAGCTAGGGCTTCTTGCCCCAGACTTGCTAACCTGAATTTTCCCAGGTAACCACTACCTCCACTGGGTGGGGAGGCCCGTGAGTGACTTTGCCCTCAGATATAAGGAAATTTGCATAGGCATGGGTTGTGCTTATGGCCCTTCCTGCCTTGGAAGGATTGGGTGTGGGTGAGAGGATAGTGGGGGTGGGTATCCAGGTAAGGCTCTGGAGGAATTCAGGGGCTTGGCTAAGGTCAGCAAGAAGTTAGAGTTAGAAACTGAATCAAGCTTGGGTCTTTTGGCTCCCAGCCCCACATAGTGCCATGTCCCTTTACTTTTCACCTTCAGGGGTCTTCGGCTGAGTTGAGCGCTGATATAAGAGGTAAAGGCCTCTCTGAGCCCCTCATGCTTCCCTAAGGGTTCTTCCTGGTCCTGGCGTCTGCTGAGGTTGGAACTCATCTGGGCTGAGAGGAGACATTTAGCTCCATTGTTCTGATGAAGACACTGAGGTCCCAAGGTAACAGTGACTCACTCAGTAACAGGTCAGAACCAGACTGGGCCTGACTACCTAGCTCTTAGCTTGTCCACACTTCCCCCACCCAAAGCTGTCCCTTGTTTCTCTTCGTCCTGCTGTGCAGCCATGCTGGGCCTGCCAGCTTTGATGGATGGCCCCACGTCTCAGCCTCCCTTCCATTCCTTTCCGGATGCTGGGCTGTTAGCTTCCTAATCACCAGTCCTGCCTGTGGTTCACCAAGCAATCCATCTCTCCACAAAACCTCACCCAGTGCAGGTGGGTTTTTTGGGGTGCAGCAAGTCCCCCTTCTCTAAGGCCAAGCCGAAAGTGTGGCTGCAGGCCCTGCTCCAGGAGAGTCAGGGGTCAGGAAGCTGTTTACACCCCATTGCTAGAGGGCCAGAAATTCCCACCAGAACTTCCAAGGGAACTTATACATACATACATGTGCATACACACATGTGAGCATACACACTTGCTCACAATAACAGTATAAAAGCTTTCATGTATCAAAAAATACTGTATGCTAAGCATTGTGCCAGAGCTCTGCAAATATGATCTCATCCAGTTAGTTGATTACTGTTGATAACCCCAGTGTTAGGAATGATGAAACCCCAATAATAAGGAAACCGAAGCTCAGAGAGGTTAAGTAACTTGCACAGAGTCACATATCCAGAAGATGGAGGAAATGGGATTTTAACCCAGGTCATATTGGCTCACTTTTGTATTTGCCACTTCTCTGTTCTACTGACATGCATACACACAAGTGCCCACATGCACATGAACACATGCATACATGTGCATGCATGAACACCAGCCTCCGTGTGGACCCCTCCCCCCCTGTCTTCCTGGACCTGGTTCCTAAGGAGTAGAGAGAGTGCTGGGCTGAGGAAGAGATGAGGGGTCACTACTTATTGTCCACAGGCTGCCCCCAGACTCTCACCCTGACAGTGACACTGATCAGCCATGGAGGCTGCATGGAGGAGGCAGCCGAGGCAGTAGGAAGAGGAGGCTGAGAGGCAGTCGATCGATTGATTACCTCTGCTGCACTGCCTTCCAGGAACCTGGGCCCAGGGGAGTGTGGCGCTATGGGTCGATCATCTGGGATGCAGCCCAGGTTCCACGTGCAGGGGGTGTGTATGTGGGGTGAGGCTGGCATAGGTCCCCTGCCTGCCCCCTTCCCCCTACTTTGCTGGCCCTACACCTTCCTCTGCTCTCCCTGCTGCCCCCCACATGGGCACTGCAGCTGGGAATCAAGCTACCTGTTCCCAGACACCTATGTGCACCCACTCCTGTGGGATTACTGTGCTCCAGAGGCTGATCCTAGAGTTGCTGCTTCAAGGTGAGGAGAGGTCAGGCAGGGAGGTCAGGGGCCAGGAGTTTCAGGGGCTGGGAGTGAGCCTTCATAGACCTTTATGCCCAATTTAATAAGATAATGAATGCAAAGTGCTTCGTACCACCAGGGCATGCAATAGGAGCTTAGTCTTTGCTGGTTCCTCTCTCAGGAGTCTGCAGAGAGTGAGGCTGATGGGGGTGGATGGGGTGCCTCTGAGGGCACCTGAGCTCCCAGAGGGACTGTCGGGTGCCACTGACAGTGTTAACAATGGCAGGAACGATTTAGCTCTGAGAGAGAAAGAGGGAGAGAGATTAGTACCTGACAAGCAACAGAGTCTAGCCAAGCATTATCATCTTTCTGACACGGGAGGGGAACAGCTGGTGCTGGGAGGAGTGGTTGGGAACCCTCCCCAACTTCCTGCTGGGAAGGGCCCCTGAACAGGTCTGTGTTGCCCCCTTCCTGGATCTGCTTCCATTCTGGCAGAGGGACCTCCACCACGCCCTCCAGCTTGCACTGGTCCCCAAGAGACCTGGGTTCAAGTCCTGGTTCAGGCACCTGCTGGCTGGTGCTGGTTAGGGCAAGTCACTTTCCATCTGTCTTCTCTGTGGCAGGCTGCCCGGGGGCCTCTGTCTTCTCACTTGTGGCAGGTCCCCAAGAAGATTAAATGAGATGTCACCTGTCCAGTGCCTGCCATTTCCCTGCCCACAAAGGGCCATGCCCCCTGGGTTCCCCAGAGCCTGCCTTCCCTGTTCACAGCCCCAAGAGCCACAGCTGTGGTCCATCTCTACCCTGGGTGTCATCCGCTCCACCTTGGGTCCCCATTGTCCTGACACAGAGCCTGTGGTTGAGGAAGAAGGTAGTAAGGGGATCCCATCGCAGGCTCTGTCATCTTTTCTTCACTCTGGGGAGAAAAGTGGGAGGACAGTGGACCTCTCTGTACTGATGGTGACCCCATGGGTCACCAATGCCCAGTCTGACTCCGATGGGTGTTGGCACGGGGCTCAGGACTGGGATCCCCAGGGCCTGACTTCCTACTGTTCTGGACACTGCCTTACTGTATGAGCTTGGGCAAGACCTGTCCTGCGGGGTGGGGTAAGAGAGACACGGAACCTCTCTGACCAGCCTCTCTTCTGAGGGTCTGTACCTGCATGATTCTGTGTTCTGGGGGAGAGGCTGGGTGGTGAGGTGATGGTACAAGGCTAGTGACCTCCATGCCACAGATGGGCAGCCCCAGGGGGAGGGGCTCGGGACTGGGGCCAGCCTAGCACTCCTGTGGTCCTGGTGCCTTTTGTCCCCATACCGCCCCTGCCACTGTCTGCTCTCCCCCCAGGCCTGTTGCCCCCCACCCCCCACCTGCTCTTTCGTTCCTAGTCCTCTCTTCCTTTATTATGTCTCTGTGTTGCCTCCTGCCTCTGGCTTATCTCCTCCTGTCGCACTTCCATCCATCTCTGTCACTCCCCTGCGGCTGCCTCCTGCTCCCTGGCACACCCTTCCCCGCCTCCCCCCCTCCGCAGGAGTTGGGCTTGTCTGAGAGTCAGTTCCTCTCTACTGCTTGCGTGTCTCGGTGGTCTCCGGGTCTCAGCGCTTGTCTTCCTGAATCTCCCTCTCTCTGATGGTGCCTTTTGCTGCCTCTGAACCCCCTTAGTCTGTCTCTGTAAGTCTCTCTCTGGCCTTGTCTCTGGTTCTCTGTCTCTTAGGACCCGCCTGGTCCTGTCTTCTTTGCCTTCCTTCCTCCCCTCGCAAGCCCAGCCAGAGCAGCGGGTACAGCCCTCCAGCTTGGAAAGCGGGGTGGTCCACCCTCCCTCTCTCTCGCGCTGGTTGCCTTTGAGGCCCCTGACAATTGCCCTCCGCCCCGCACCACTCAGGGCCTCGTTGCTAGGCCTTGGGCTGGCAGCACCTGGCTTCCATAGCGACGGATCCTAGAAACAAAATGCCACGTCTGCCGGTCCCACACGGAGTCTTGGCAGATCGAGCTCCTTTCGATCAATCAGGACAGGAAATGTGGCCGTCTCTGGGCTGCCTCCAGCTTGAAGAGGCGAGAAGAGGGGAACCACAGTCTCTGCCTTCTGGAACTTGGGGAGCCACTGGGATGAGAGGAACTGCTCCAGTGTGGTCCTGAAGTCAAAGAGGGAGCCCTCTCCCCTCTGGGCTCTTCTCAGAGGCATGCATTTGCAAGGGGCCTGGTTTGGGTCACTGTTCTACTATTTCTAGCTGTGTGACTTTAGACAAATGGCCTCCTGTCCTGCGACCGCGGTTTTATCAACTGTAAAGTTGGACTAATAATATAATGATGATTAAATAAGAGAATCACTTTTGTGGGCCTGGCACTTAGTAGGTAGTCCCTGATGGCATTGTCATTCCTGTCCTTTCGAAGTTGTCTCTGATTTAATTAGCAGAGATGAGGGCGATGGAACTTTAGGCATGGATAGTGGTGTGAACAAAAGGTGGAGGCTGGAAGGCAAGTGTAGGGGCTCACAGGGGCCCTCTCCTCACAAGTATTCACAGAGACGCAGCCCACAAACCAACAAGCTCCGAGGGCCGTAGAAACCCTGGAGCTTGAGTCCTAGAGTCTTGGTGTTATAGGCAGTTAGGATAATATAGTGTTAGGATCTTGGGCTCTGACATTCTCAGGGCTCCAGGCTCTCAAATTCATAGGGTGTAAAAAGCACAGATTTTTCTAATAAAGGGATTTACAATAGAAACTCTGATTTTCTTAGATCACAAAGCTCTGCGAGTTCTTGGAACCTGGAAGCCACAAACTGGGTCTCCCTCTATGACTGTGTCTGAACAGGCAGAGTTTTCAAAGCATGGGGCTTTGGGTCCCTGTTGCTTAGAATTTCTTGTGCCTTGGCACCCTTCATGGGCTCAGCTCTGAGCAGTCCTGGTGTGTGTGTGTGTGTGTGTGTGTGTGTATGTGTGTGTGTGTGTGTGTGTGTGTGTGTGTGTGTATGCCCACGTGCCTGGGGCACTGGGGTCAGTGACCAACTGCAGCCCAAGGCACCTCTGGAGAAGGGCCAGCCCAGGAATAGCTGGTGAGGGAAAGCTGGGCAGCTCGTGCTCTGCAGCTGTCCAAGTGGTGCTGGGTGGGTCTCTGGAAGCCACCCTTGGCCGAGGACCTGCTTGCCTTCATCCACCCAGCCTGTCCAACAGGGCTCAGGAGGAAGCATCCCATGGAACATCCTAGGGTCGGAATTATAGCAGCTCCTTAGGGTCCTGCAGACTGGAGGGCAGGAGGCACCTTTAAGGGGAAGAAATGGGGTAGGTGGGAGCTTGGGGGATGAGAGAAAAAGTGAGATCAGTGGGGAGATAGTGCCCAGTGGAGACTACAGTAGTGATTCTCAGCACCACACTCTCTCTGCATTGCCCCAGGCTCCTGAGGATAGTGGTTTGGGTTGGGGGAGCCTAAGCACCCTGAACCCACCTGCCCATAGTAGCCTGGGGTAGTCTCAGAGGAACGAGCTCCTTTTCCTACCTCTGCCCAAAGCTGGAAAGGCTGGTGGAGCTGTTGAGAAAGCTGGAATCTGCCTTTCCTTTTGCTCATCTTCCCAGTTTCCATGGGAATCATGGCTCAGGATGATCAGGATTTGATGGGATGGTGCTGTGGGAGGAGTCAGCATCAGGCAGAGCCATCCCACATGGGCAGGAGTCTGCTGCCAGGAGAGCGAGCTCCCCATCCCTGGGAGCATGCAAGCAGGGGCTGGATTGCCAGCCTCTGGATTGCCTCAGGGAGACTTCAGAAAGGAGCTTAAGTGGAGAAAGGTAGGCTTTGTATGATTGGCCCAGGGGGCCGCCCCTTCTAGACATCCCTGTGCTTCATTAAGGCGGGGCCACCATCTGCCCCCATCCCCTGCTCCTGCTCTGTGTGCCTGGCCCTGGGCCGGAAACAGATATGGACACAGACCTCAGTCTCTTTCGAGTCTGGTGGGAGAGGCACTTAAGGAAACAAAACAGCTGGGCAAGTACTTCAGAAGTGGCAGATCAGGTTGGGTGGAAGTTTCTACCACCGATTCCCGCAGTCCACAGATGTCTTTTTAAGCAATTCCTCTGGGCCAAGCCTTGTTCTAGGTGTGGAGCCACAGCAATGAGCAAAACAGAAAGAGAGCCCTGTCCCCTGGAGCTGACAGCATAGTGCCTAGTGAAAGGACAGAGGTGCTGGTTGGAGGACTGGTGAGTGGTGAGGGGTGTGGCCAGAAGACAGTATGGGTGGAGAATGAAAGGATGGCTTGGAAGCGGGATTAAGGAGGATGAAGGCCAGGACCAGAACTCCAGCTTTATCCAGTGGGCAGTGGGGAGCCATGTGGCTGTGGGTGAGGAAGAGTCCGACTTGAGGGACAAAAAGATCACTCCAGCAGATATGGACATCGGAGAGAGGAAGACACAGTGGTCCCCAAAGGAGGCACTAGGGCAGCTGTGCCCATTAGTGTTCCATGTGCTGGAGCCATGTGAGCACGTGTAAAGGGATGAGTCTGTGTATAGGAGTATGTGTGTGTGTGTGTAGGAGTGATGGGAGTGTGTATGCATATCTATAAAAAGATAGTAATTGTATAGATGATTGTGTGTCTCCTGGGACAGCTGTGTGTGGCAGAAGACTCTTGGGGTTTGTAGAAAATAGGGGGCAGATTCTGAGGTGTGCCAAGGCCTGAGTTCCCTGGGCCTCAGCCCATGTGTGAGTTGGCAGGTCCTGGACTAGTCTAAACTAGAATCCTCCAGGCTCCGTTCCCCCTCTAAGGTCATGGAGCTGGCCATCTGCTGCAGAGAAGACAAATGTGTATGCAGATAACATGGGGATGGATGAGACCTGTGGTTGACCACCCCCCTACCCTTTGTCCCTTGAGCCTGAGTTCGCTCAGCCTGTGCTCTTTCCCACCTGGAGCTGCTGTGGGGGCTCTGGGAGCTGGCCCTGCCCACTCTGAACCCAGATCCACATTGTCCCCAGCACCTGCCTGTGGCCAGATCCTTTCTCTGTAGGGGTCACCTCCACAGCTGGGGCCAGTGCCTGTGGACACTCAGAGCTGACCTGGGCTAGTGGACATGAGCAGCACCTCTGTTAAGTGTGACTTTGAATACACACAGACTCACACATTTGCACATACATTTATGCATGAATGCATCTATGGGCCGTATATGCACTTGTGCACACACACACACACCTGTACATATATACATGCATGTGTTCATGCACACTCATACCTGTGCACACATACCTGTCTGCACACACATATAGGCATATTTCTGTAGACACACATCTCTGTACACATACAGGAGTTCGGCTCTACTGTGGAAGCATTGCACATCCTTACAGATACAAAGTTACAAACCTGTACTCTGCCTCTTCTGCCCTCACCCACATCATGCTCACAGCGTGTGTGCATGCACACACTGTGTGCACACACCAGGGCTAACCAAAGGTGGCTCACCAGGGTATGCCCTCTCTGGGCTGAAGCACTGAGGGCGGGCTCTAGCTGGCTGCACAACCCGCAGGGATGTCAGTTCCTCCAAGATGCCTCTTGGATTGTCCCCTAGCAGGGTCCCTGGGGGTGGTGGAGCCCCCTTTAAGTCCATGGGCTCCCTCTCCAGTCACAGAGAGACTGAGCCCTCCTGAGAAGCCCCCATATTGGTATCTGGGCCCTTGTTCACAGTCCTTGGGCCTAGCATGACCAGGCAGGCTTACCTGCCCTAGAGAGCAGCCTTCTACTGGCTAGGCCTCCCTGGACACTGCCTTCCTCCACCTAAACTGCCTGAGTCCTCAGAGAGAACCAGGCCAAAGTTCACAGGGCCAGAGCCCTGCCTGAGGTCACCCAGCACTTTGGACAGGGCTCAGCTTGAACCTGGGCTTCCAGGAGTCTGACCACACTCAGCAACCAGAGGATACATGCATGTCAGGTGCACAGATGGGCTCCTGGAAGCCGGACACATGGTCATGGGGGATGGGAGCAGATTTGGGGTCTATTGAGGATCTACTGGCATCACACCCTGAAATGGAGAGATGGCGAGGGCGAGTAGCAAAGTCTGCTCTTCAGATCCGCAGTGTCCAGAGAGGGGTCATTATTAGGAACAGAGACAGGCTGGTTGGACAGGGCGCTGAGGCTGAGAGGGCCAGGACTCACAGGCTCTCAGCTGAGAAACCTTGTTTTAAAATACCCAGTCTGAAGTAGCTGGGTCCTGGACAGCTTAGTGTGACCTGTAAGGTGGAGAGATGAAAAGAGGTGGCTGCGGGTCTGGGTTAGGCACTCCTAAAACTGAGCTTCCTCATGGCAGAGGTGGGCATAGGGCTCAGGGCCTGCGAGTATAGGTCCCTGACTCCATTCTTGGGGACAACAGGAGAGCTGGGAAAATTAGATTTTCTCTCATGCCATTCTGTAAGAGACAGCATGAATATAAAGCACAGATTGGAGCCCGATGGCCTAGGTTTGACTTTTGGCTCTACTACTTAAAAACTCTGTGACTGTGAGCAAATTACTTAGTCTCTCTGTGCCTCGGTTTTCCTTATCTGTTAAATGTGACTAATAATGGGTCCTGCCTTCTAGTACTGTTGAGAAGACAAACTATGAGGCACAGAGTGAGTGCTCAGCAAATGTTAAAGCTCAAGAGATGCAGATATCCTCTCCTGAAGAACAAATAGCTCTAGCCTGTGGCTGTAGCAGATGTCTCTTGGATACCTTGTCCTACCTGCACTGTCTGGAGCACAGGACTGAGTTGATAATAGATGCTCAGGATTTATCAAGAGATTTGTGTACTGGTTTCAGACTCAGTCCTTATAGTAGACCATACATTGATCACCCCCTTAACAGAGTAAGAAGCTGAGGCCAAAAACAGAGAATGGAGGCTTTTCTCTTTTTGGTCAGAACCTTTGCACATCTTAGCCCATGTAATATTTTCTACAGCATTAATAAGTAGGACAAGTTGCCCCCAGTCTGAAGATACAGTAACAAACACTGACTTGGCTGGATTACTTGGTGACAAAGGAGTTTCCCATCCCTCCCTGTGCCCCTAGACAAGACTCCTAGTAAAGATATAAGAAGGGAGACTCAGAGGACTAAGGTAGCATCCAGGGAAGGCCTACTGAAGGAGGTGGCATCTGACTGGCACTGGCCCCTGAAAGATAAGCAGGCCCAGAGGGCATTGGGGTTGAGGTGGTTGAGTGAAGGCCCAAAGGTGAGAATGAGTCAGTCACCCAGCTGAATAAAAAGGCAGTATAAATTTAAGGAATGGTGGTGAGAGGGTCAAAGCCGAAACAAGTTGGCTCTAAGTTACAGAGGGTCTGCCATGTCAGACTGAGGGTTTGGTCTTTACTGTACTGCCAGCAGGGAGTCACTGAAGGTGTGTGAGCAGGGGAGGAGGCATGTCCAGAGCTGGACCACAGAAAGAGAGGTGGGAGAACTCTTGGCTCCCCCTGAGCTGGTGGCACAGCCGGGGCTCTGCCCAGCCTGTGTGCCTGGTGCCTGGACTGTGTCCAGGACTAGGTTCAATGACTCAACCTTGAGGAAATCACTCCCCAGGGAGAAAGGACCCAGATGAATCAGCCCAGTAAGGTGGGGAGCTGGGAAGCTGGGGGTTCACTGAGTCACCCTCCAAGAGGGGCCAGGGGGTGGGGGATAAGGGGACTGCAGTGCAGTGGGAAGGATTCAGGTCAGACCACAGCGAGGGCTGTCAGGGGACTCTGGCTGCCTTCCCACCATTGTGGGGTTGATTCTCCTGGCAGTCTTGTGAAAGAGATGGGAAAACTGAAGCCCAGAAACCAACTGGGGAGGGGATCTGACCAAGGTCATGCAGTAAGCAGCTAGCTGGCAAAGGCGAAGAGAGACCCAAGAGCACCCTCCAGTCCAGACACGTCCCACCGCCTCAGCCGTCCTCGTGCCAAGCGGAGGCTAGGAATGGGGTGGGTCCAGGCAGGGAGTTGGCCCAGGTGACCCCTTCCCCCTCGAACCCCCCCATCCCCCACCCCGCGCAGATGGCAAATCGGGCCGGGCCGCGCCGCCGCGATGGGACAGCAGAGGGCGCAGGAGCGTCACGGCTGCCGCAGGCGCCTGAGCACAGAGGCCGCTCTGCGGAGAACTGCGCTTCGAGCTCGCAAGTCCCACCGCGGAACCGTGGACTGTGTGGCCCTGGGGCCTGCATCCTCTCCGGCTTCCGGGAACGCTCACGCAGACCTACCTGACCAGTGCTGGGGGCCCAGTGCCCCTACCCTCGATTCAGGAATGGTGCGCCTATCTGTGCGCTCGCAAGTCGGTGCGCACGTGTCTCCCTCTCAGATTTGCTACTGCTCCCAGAGCCTGTCCGACTCTGAGCGACCTCTAAAATTTTCCCTCATTCCCCTCTTTTTCCTGGAAGAAGAGCAAGCCCAGGATTCCTTGTGTCGTGCCAGTGGTCCCTTCCCTTCTATCACCCCTTGCGGACCGCCCTCCACTCCCTCACTGCACTAGTCTCTCTGCCTTGGGGCTGTGGTCCGGCTCCAGGACTTTATAAGTAAGTGGTGGGGGAAAGGATGTGATCATACAGGAGGGGGGCTCAGAGAGGCGACCCCTGAGAGGTAGTGAAAGGAGTGGCGGAGGAGCAGGAGAAGGGAACGAAAGCGGAAAGCCGGCTACCTGGCGGGGGAATCCCAGTAGCGGACCAGCTGGAAGAATCTTGAGAGAGGGGAGATAAGGGAAGTGACAGCTGGTGGGGGGCTCTGATGGGGGTCCGAAGATCGGACAAGCTGAGAGGTGCTGTTCACGGATGCGCGGAGGTGGGCGGGGCCGGGGTTGTCGA